>MU260671.1:92500-165000 GCA_020310875.1 Ceratopteris richardii
TTCTCCACTACTTTGGACAGCCACTTCTCTTACAGTTCAGTTTTTGTATTTGATTCTCTTTTGAATGATTCTCTTTTGGCCTCCACTACTTGCTGAAGTAAATGCGTCTATTTTTCATTTTTGTATTTCCCTTCTACTTCAGGAAAATCCTTTTTGCAAAGATATATACTACGTCACGTCTTTATTTTTAACACTCCCCCTCAAGCTCACATGTGAGCTTGCGCCTTCAACCATATCCTGCAAGTTGATGTCGCCCTTGAACCTCTTTAGCTTAGAAGCATCTATGGACTTTGTAAGCATGTCTACAACCTGATCATTAGTTCCAATGAACTTTATATCCACATCCTTGCTCAAAACTTTTTCTCGAACATAATGATAATGCACTTCTATGTGCTTGCTTCGTGCATGAAACATTAGATTGTTTGTCAAGTGAATGCCTGACATGTTGTCACCATAAATTGGAATGGTCTCCACCTGCACATCAAGATCATCCAAGAGCTTCTTAATCCATATAGCTTCACAAGTTGCAAAGGCTAAACCTCTATATTCAGCTTCTGTAGATGATCGTGCAATAGTAGGTTGCTTCTTTGAGCTCCATGTGATAGGTTTGCTACCTATCATGAACACATAACCTGAAGTGGATCTTCTATCTTCCTTCGAACCAGCCCAATCAACATCATTGAAGCCCTTTACCTGCAATTCTTCCATCATATCTATAAAACAATGCATGATTGACAGTGTGCTTCACATATCTTAGCACTCGTTTGGCTGAATTTAAATGTTTACTTGTTGGAGCTTGCATAAATTGAGAAAGAACTCCATCAATATAACACAAATCTGGTCTTGTGATCGTAGCATAGATCAATGAACCTATAATACTCCTGTATGTAGTTAGATCATGTAACTTCTCTCCATCATTTGAGCATAGCTTCACATTTGTGTCCATAGGTTGAGTGAGTGGTTTGCATTCACTCATTCCAAATCTGAAAAGAACATCCAACAGGTACTTTCTTTGCATCAAGTAAATGCCATCTTTCCCATAGACTATCTCAATGCCTAAAAAGTATTTTAGCTCACCAAGAGCTGAAATTTTAAACTCCTTACCGAGTTTTGTTTTTATCTCTTGTATTCATGTAACATTACTTCCTGTTATGATGAGATCATCAACGTATATGCAAATATATACCTGCTTGCCTTCTTCTTTCTTCATGTAGAGAGAGGGATCTTCATTACTTGGACTATACCCACACCTTGTGAGGTACTCGACCAATCTTTGATTCCAAGCACGTGGTGCTTGCTTCAGCCCATACAAAGCTTTCTTCAATCTACAAACAAAATTTGGATGCTTTATGTCTTCAAATCCAATCGGTTGACTCATGTAAACCTCTTCTTGAAGTTCACCATTGAGAAAAGCATTTTTTATGTCAAGTTGGTACAATGGCCATCTCCTTGCTGCACTCACTGCAATCAAGGTTCTAATTGTTTGCATCTTTGCAACCGGGCTGAAAGTCTCTTCATAGTCGATGTCGTGAGTTTGCTTGAATGCTTTTGCTACTAGTCTAGCTTTATGCCTTGCTAGAGAACCATTAGCATTTCTCTTTATTTTAAACACCCATTTATTTGGAGCAATCTTCATACCTTTAACCTTTGGAACTATCTCCCATGTGTGATTGTCCTTGAGAGCTTTCATCTCTTCTTGCATAGCTTCTTGCCATTCTTTTTTGTGTACATGCTTCTTCATATGCATCCGGTTCTTTGTCTTTGACCACCTGTGTCATATATGCAAAATGCTTTGCAATAAAACTATCATAGCTTAGCCTTTCAATGGGATACCTTGCTCTTGAAGATCTCCTTTCATTTCCTTTTGAACATTGCTTCTTCAACCGGTTCAAATTTACCTTTGGTGTAATCACCTCTTCATACTCTTCTTCACTTGCATTTAAATCACTATTTTGGGCAGCACTTTCAGCTTTAGATCTTTCATAAGCTAATGTTGGTGATGAGGAATGACTCCTTAGCCTCCCCTTCCACGTTGAGCTTTCTCCAAGTGATGTACAAGCTTCTGGACCTGACATTTGAGTGCTTGTTTGCTGAAATTCTTCTTGGACAGCACCTCCATCATCTTCCCAATCTTCTTCAAGAATCTTCTCTTTCCCTTTGTCTCCAAACCATGGTGTTAGCTCATCAAATACCACATCTCATGAGACTCATAGCTCCTTTGTCACCCGATTGTAGCACCTGTATCCCTTTTGCTCCGATGAATATCCAATGAAAATACATTTTTCTAACTTTGCCTCCATTGAATATTTTACATAAATGCATATGCATATATACACATATGCATATTTAACACATGTATACATATATCACACACATGCAAACACATACATATACATTAAATACATATATATGCATACTAACATATGTAATATAATACACATGAATACACACACATATGCATACATACATGATAAAAATTTACTCCTCGAAGATAAAGCTTTATATAAAATAATTAGGCATACCCCCGAGCTTCATGTTCTAACTAAGAAGAACATGATTTCATCTCTCTAGTAGGATTCATCGTTATTCAAGTTAATAAAAAAATCTATTATCTGATATCCATTCAGAAGCTTCAAGTTATTGATCGATAACTAGAGTAGAATTTACTATCTAATGTGCTCATATGTTTTCGTTATTGCCATCATTTTGGTAAGACATCAATATAGTCTCATCTTCATTATCCTTATTGATTTCATTTATTTCTTCTATTGTTAAATCTATGTTCTCATGAATCACATCATCTATTGATGGATTAATATCTATTTCTTGTAATTCCTCTTCCTCATCAGTAGAATCAGTATGTACAGAATTATCCTCTTCATCAAAAATATTAGTATCCTTATCACGTATAATGATTCTAATTTCTATTCGAGATGTTGATGTATCAGTATCTGATGCTGAATCATCAAGAGGACTTTCTTCGATCTCTCTAACAATAAATTGTTCAAACAATGACCTACCTCTAGGTTGCACATGAATGACTTGCCACCAAGGATGAGCATCTGGGTTTTTATTAAAAAAATGCTTGTTCAATATGCCTAAGAAGAATATATGGTTCTTTAGTAGATCACATTACCTTGGAAGAATCAATTGCCCAAAACCCAGATAATTCCTTTCTTATTGTAGAATTACTACCTTTATACTCCGCTCGAAACCAGTCAACCTTCAAAATGACCTATCAAAATATATAACAACAAAAATCCATTATTAGGTGCTTAAAAAAATAACTAAATCTAAAAGAAATATATAAACTTTTTCCTACCCGTTTGAATGTACGAAATGAAATTTCGTAGATACCATCAATAGTTCCTACGTAACCAAGTTTGCTATCTATAAGGTTCGTGTCTTTTGAGCTACCATGTGATAGTTGCTTGAAAGAAGCAACAATACTAGAATCCTCTGTTTTACGTAAAGAATCAATGGCTTTGATTCTAATATGTTGTCCAAAAGCCCACATATTAGTGAACATTTGAGCCTGCAAAATAAATTCAATTAGTAAATAGAAACTAACATACATATATGAAAAAAATAAAATATTATTTTAACAAAATTACCTTTCGTTCGCAACCTATCATTAACTCTCTTTGCTCATCTGAGATTTCTTCATTATTTGCATTGGCACATTGTAAACGACTATATAGCCAGTCTGTGAAAGAAGGTATATCTGTAATCTCATTATTATCGAGATTACGTCTAGATCTTTTGTTTTTTCGCCTTTTACTTCGGAGACTTTGAAGTTCCTCGTACTCGCTAAGGAATGCTTGCATGCATTTACTATTATATGCTACAAAAGTAGAAACATCATTTCTTTCTTGAAATGTAAATAAGAATGGAACCCCCTTACCTGATAATACCTCATCTGTTATTTTTGAAGAAGACTCATTGGTCCATGCACGTGGAGCTTCTTCATGAACTCTTTCAAGGTACTCACTAACGTAATACATGCACTCTTCAAGCATCCAACCCTTTGCCATGGATCCTTCTGGTTTTGCTCTTTGTCGAACATAACCTTTTAGTATTCCCATAAATCACTCGACCCAAAACATCCATCGAGTGTTGACAACACCTGCAATCTCTATCTCATCTACAAGATGGACTAATAAATGAACCTGAATATCAAAAAATGAAGTAGGAAGTTCTTTTTCCATCAAACATAGTAGCTCTTTGCATTCACGTTTTTTTTGTGGGATCGAATTTTTATCGATCTCTTTGGAGTCATAAAAACAATTATAAAGAAGTTAATTAAAAAATAAAAGATATCCAATATTCATACATAATAAATAAATAAGTATCATAATTACCTTATAAGTGATCCAAGACGATAGATCACATCTCGTACTCCTTTCGTTGTACATCCATCGATAACCAAAGGTAAAATATGTTTCAAAAAGTTATGCCAGTCATGGGTCTTTAACCCGGATAAGCTCTTATCATCCATAGTAAACATGTTTTGAAACGATGCTCCATATCCTATAGGAGTCTTAATCAATTGAATTCTATCGTTGATAGTCTGTATCTCTTTTGTTGTAA
Source organism: Ceratopteris richardii (assembly GCA_020310875.1). NCBI lineage: Eukaryota > Viridiplantae > Streptophyta > Polypodiopsida > Polypodiales > Pteridaceae > Ceratopteris > Ceratopteris richardii. Next base: position 97,091 of record MU260671.1, read on the forward strand.
GTACCCAAGGAGCAGATGCATAATTCGTTTCTTGTCGATGTCTATCAAAAACTGGCCATAACTTTGGTTTGGATTTTTGATCTTTCAAATCAATACCTGAACAAATGCCATATCCAGGAAAATCGTGAATAGTCCAAGCCAAAATACCACGAACCGTAATATTTCTTTCATTGATGCTTTTCAATACATCAATGACATTAATACCTCTCCATAACTCTTGAAGATCGTCAATGAGAGGAGCAAGATATACATTCATATCTTTAACTTGTCTTTTGCCTGGGATTAAAATTGAAAGCATTAAATGTTCCTTTTTAATGCTAAGATATGGCGAAAGATTGTAGTTTATGACTACCACTGGCCATGTTGACCATTTACTGGATTTCATGGAGAATGGATTAACCCCATCTAATGCAACTCCTAACTTTAGATTCTGTGGATTTTGTGCAAATTCAGGCCATGTAGAATCAATATGCTGAAAAGCAACACTATCATGAGGAATTCTGATTATTCCATCAGTACGTTTGTGATCATGTCCCCAAGTCAAAAGCTTTGATAATTCGGGGCTTTGAAACATATGTTTAATCCGTGGAGCCAATGGAAAATGTCTCAATACCTTTTTTGGGATTTTACCTTCTTCAACCTTATATCAAGGAGATTGACATTTGGGACATGTCAAAGAGTTTGCATATTCACCTCTATATAAAATACATTCAGTAGGACATGCATGTATACATTGATAATCTATACCAAGATTGTTGATAATCTTCTTCATTTCATCATGTGAGGTAGGAAGAATATTCTGACTTGGTAAACACTTTTCAGATAATAACATGTAAGTTTATCAAAAAAAGATATATTAAAAAAGGTAAATAAATAAATATACATATATACATGTAGGTTTTTATTCTCACTTTAGATAAGGTAAGAACAAGAACTTGAATTGAATGGATACTTTTTGTCCACGCATGTTTTAAAACTATTGATGCATCTTTCAAAATATTTATGCAAAATTTGGATGGTAGGATACGATTGTTTGTTTTGGATGATATGAAGTATGTACCTTCATTGAATGATTTGTCGATTCACACTTTCAAACTGAACATATGTGTGAATCGACAAATCATTCATATCCTCCAAAACAAACAATCGTATCCCGCCATCCAAACAAACGTAAACTGCCATCCAAACAATCGTATCCTACCATCCAAACAATCGTATCTTGCCATCCAAACAATCGTATCCATTCAATTCAAGTTCTTCTTCTTACCTTATCTAAAGTAAGAATAAAAACCTGCATATATATATATATATATATATATATATATATATATATATATATATATATATATATATATATATATATATATATATATATATATATATATATATATGCATATATATATATATAAATAGATAGAAAATTGAAAATTATACCTTAATAGTGTCGAAACTGTTGATGTATGAAACACCACAAGAAATGAATTAATGTGACACTAGAACACCTCTATGGTCACCATTAACTCATTGCCACTCCAAACTTTGAGAAATGATAGCTTAAAGTGAGAACTTTGCTTCTACAGAAATTCCTAGTCACTGAAATGACATACCTTCAGTATTTTGCTAATTCCTCCTAGCTCAAGTATGCTTTCTCCATGAAACTTTATAGGCTGAAACTAGAAGAGTAGAGCTTTCCAACAAGCTATCATATGCATCAAATGGATCTCTAGAACTCAAGTTATGGCCCTCACAAGATGACCCTGTATGACCTTCCAAAACTGGAAATTTTTGCCTGTTTTAGTATTCCTGATGTCCAAAAATAAAAAATTCGATGCCTGGCATCGAATTTCAGTCCAAGTCGATGCCGGGCATCGACTTTGAGCTTTTTTAGGCCCTTTTTCTGCACCAGAAATACTCTCTTTTACACACACATGAAGAAGACCACTTGTATGCTAGAAGTCGATGCCAGGCATCGACTTTATGCTCAAACTCGATGCCAGGCATCGAGTTGCTCCACAAACTTCATATTTTTAAAAAATTCAACAATAGTTAACACACAGAGAATGAAAAATGACTTATCAGCCAAGATTCGATGCCAGGCATCGAATTGCTCAGAAAACTTGAACTTTTGAATTCATCACACAGTAGACAAACATGGAGATGATGAAGAGAGACTCATACACAGAACTTTACTCAGTTCTTCTCATAACTATAAAAAACTCAGAAGTTTTACAGATGCTTTCTCACTCAGAGAAGCCCGACTATACTCAGTCATACAAAAACGAGTTCTTCTCACTTTCTCTCTCTCTTCCTCCTTCTTCTTCTCATCGCGTCAGTTAATACTAACTAACTTATATAGATTTTCTCATTCCCGTGATTTTTAAAAAACTTCTAGAACTAAAGTGAACTAACTTTACAAGTATGATACACTTGTGAATTTGTCCCTTCACATAGGCATGGGGTTTTCTTTCTAAAATTTGACCTTCAAATATATGTCTAATTAGTGAGTGTTTCTCCAACAGCTCCCCCTCAATCACTAATTGACATTCCCTGTTTCTTCATATCTTCTTCTTTTCTTTTACTCCTGCCATGCTTTTGAATTTGCTGGTCTTCACACCATCCAAGCTCTTTGTCATTATGTCTGCTAATTGATCTTTAGTAGAAATGTATTCCACTTCAATCTCCTTCTCCATTACCTTTTCTCTAAGAAAATGATATTGGATCTCTATGTGCTTTGTCCTTGCATGAAATACTGGATTTGCTGCAAGATAAAGTGAACTCATATTATCTCCATGTATTGTAGGTGTACCTTGATCAATGCCTAAGCTCTTGAACAATGTCTGCATCCATATGACTTCCTTAGCTGCTTCCACAAGTCCTTTGTACTCTGCTTCAGTTGATGATAATGCTACTGTATGTTGTTTCTTTGAACACCAACTTACAAGCTTATCACCAATGTATATCATGTAACCATGAGTTGATCTTCTGTCATCTTGGTTACCTGCCCAGTCTGAGTCACTATAGGCTCTCAACTTCAAATCTGATGTAAAAGGATAATATAATCCTTCCTTTATAGTTCCTTTGATATATCTGAGAACTCTTTGACCTGCAATCCAATGTGGGTCCTTTGGACAATGCATGAATTGTGACAAAACTCCCACTGCATAACTAAGATCAGGTCTTGTTAGTGTAGCATAAATCAAACTACCCACAAGAGATTGATACTTCCTCATATCTTTGTATTCTGCACCATCATATTTACTGAGCTTGTGATTAGCTTCAAGTGGAGTTGAAGCTTCTCTGCAATTTTCCATATCAAACTTCTTCAACAAGTTCAGAAGATACCTTTCTTGTGACACATATATGCCATGATCTGTATAAGTGACTTCCATTCCAAGAAAGTATGACAACTTTCCTAGGTCACTGATCTTGAACTCTTTCTCAAGTAATCTCTTTACCTCCTTGATTCCTTCATCTGAAGTACCTGTGATTATAATGTCATCTACATAAATACAAATGTAGATTGTACCTTCCTTTGTTCTTTTGATAAGTAGACTTGAATCTGCTTTTGAACTTTGATATCCAAGATCATTGAGATACTTCACCAGTCTATAGTTCCAAGCTCTTGGAGCTTGCTTCAATCCATACAATGCTCTTCTCAACCTGCAAACAAAATTTGGATACCTGGAATCTATAAACCCTTGAGGTTGTTCCATGTATACCTCATCTGATATGTATCCATTCAAGAATGCATTTTTTATATCCAATTGACTTAGGGTCCATCCTTTTGAAGCTGCAATAGCAATGATTGTCCTTATAGTTGACATCTTAGCTACAGGACTGAATGTCTCATCATAATCTATGCCATAGGTCTGGGCATAGCCTTTCACCACCAATCTAGCTTTGTATCTGGCTATACTTCCATCTGCAAGCTTCTTCACTTTATAAACCCATTTATTTCCAATTACTTTCTTACCATTTGGTTTAGGAACAAGTTCCCATGTCTTGTTCTCCTCCAGTGCATTGAACTCTTCCTTCATTGCTTCTTCCCATTGCTTTTTACCTTTAGCTTCATCATAGTTCTGAGGTTCTTCATCAGCTTTGACCATATATGCATAGTTCTTCTGAGTTATGTAAGAAGTATCATAAGAATACCTTTCTGGTTGTCTTCTAGTCCTGCTTGACCTTCTTGGTTCACATTCTTCATAAGTTTCTGGATACACCTCTTCATCAAATATAGGAGCTTCTTCATTCATTCTTGTTAATCCACTTCTGGATGTACTTGTTTGCATATAGTCTTCATCTCTATTCACCTGCACAATTGATTTTCCTTTCTCACATCTTCTTACCTCTTCTTCAAATTCTTCAGCTGTATGACTTTGATCTGCATACCAACTTTTCTGTTCATCAAATGTAACATCTCTAGAAACAATAAATTGTTTGGTTAGAGGATTCCACAATCTGTAACCCATCTGCTTTTCATCATAACCAATGAACACATATTTTTCTGCCTTTGGTTCAAGTTTATGCCTAAGTTGTGATGGCACATAAGCATATGCAATTGATCCAAACACTCTACAATGATCTAGTGTTGGTTTCTTACCCCACCAAGCTTCATATGGAGTCATTCCATTCAGAGCTGCACATGGTAATCTATTCACAAGATATGTAGCTGTATTTACAGCCTCAGCCCAAAGATAATTTGGACAGTTCTTCTCCTTTAGCATAGCTCTAGCAAACTCAACCAAAGTCCTGTTCCTTCTTTCTGCTACACCATTTTGTTGTGGTGTATACCTGCAAGTTATTTCTCTCTTAATACCTGCATTCCAAAGATAATCATTGAACTCTTGGGAGAAATATTCTCCCCCTCCATCAGACCTCAGTCTCTTAAGCTTTTGACCTGTGACTCTCTCTGCATATGCATGAAAATGCTTGAAAGCTCCAAACACTTCTGATCTTTCCTTCAAAACATATAATGTTATCCATCTTGTAGCATCATCAATGAAAAGAACATAGTACCTTGAGCCACTGATAGATCCTTCTTTTGTTGGTCCCCATACATCTGTATGAATGAGCTCAAGTACTCCATCATGTTTGAATCCTTTCTTTTGAAATGGTAACCTGTGTGCTTTACCCATTTGACATGCTTCACATTTATAAACCATATGTTGACTTTGCACATTTGGTAATCCTAGTACAGACTGATTAGCAACCATAGCTTTAATTCCTCTTTCATTGAAATGACCTAATCTCTTATGCCAGAGATCAAGTTCTGTAATCACTGCTTCACCATGTGTGAGCAAAGCTTGACCAATGTTCCCTTGCACTCTTAAAGTAAAGAGTCTACCTTCTTTCTTACCAGAGACAATCTGATTATATCCATTCTCTGGATCTTCCACAAATACTCCTTCATTTGTAAACCTCACTTGAAAACCTTTTTCCACTATCTGTCCCACACTAATCAAGTTTTTAGGTATTGTAGGAACATACAAAACATTGGTTAGCAAATCTGCTCCACTCTTGCATTTCACTTTTCCAATTGAATGTACACTATGTCTTGTATTATCACCAGTTTGAACTGTGTGACTAGAAATGCCTTTTTCCAAATCTGACATCAATTCTATGTTTCCTGACAAATGATTAGAACATCCAGAGTCAATGTAAAATACCTTTAGATCTTCTTTGTCTGATGTGCTGATTGAATTCATCATCAATGATGTATGACTTTCATTCTGTGTGTCATTTGCATAGTTGTAGTAGGTGGTGTTGTAGGATTGATTCTGTCCCCAACTTCTTCCTCCACCTCTACCATAGCCTCCTCTTTGACTTTGTCTACCTCTTTGAAAATTACTTTGATATCTTCCACCTCGACCTCTGCTATTGTTGTTTTGATTCTGGTTTGATCCTTGTTGGTTGTGCCAACAGTCATGAGCCAAATGATTACTCAATCCACAGATCCAGCAAGCCTTCTTGTTGTTATTTTGATTACCTCTTCCTCTTCCAAAACCTCTTGCTCTTCCTCTGCCAGTGCCTTTACCTCTTGCATAATAAGCTTGAGAATTAGACTCCTCTTCATCCTTTGCTTTACCTTTATCTCCTTTCTTCTTATTCTTCATGTACATTGCAGAACTTTGACCTTTATCTCCATCTCCCTTCAAGTCTTGCTCATATGTGAGCATCAAACCAAGCAACTGGTTCAAATCTGGAACATAATGATTTAATGAAAGTTCTGTTGATAAGACAAAAGGTTTCCACCTTTCATCCCCTCTCAAGCCTGCAAGTAGTTGAGCAATCAATCTGTGATCTTCAACATCTTCATCTATGGATCCAAGACTATCTGCTAGGTCCTTCATCTTAGTGACATAATCACTAATGGTTTGACTTGGCTTCTTCTTGAATGTTGTAAACTCTGACCATAGACTTGCTTTCCGTGCTTTAGTAGTGCTTTGGAAATGATATTCCAATGCATTCCATATATCTTCTGATGATTCCAATCCTCTGATGTGTGGTAGCAAATGATCTGAGATTGTATTGTAGATGTAGGCTTTTGCACTTGCATCCTTCTTCTGCCAATGCTTTAAAGCATCAAGTTCTTCTTTCTTTGGTCGGCTTTCATCTTCAAATACTGGCTTCTCTTCTTCACCTGTAACATATATCATGAGATCCTTACTCATAAGTAAGGCTTCCATTCTCATTACCCATGCGGGGTAATTATCTCTGTCCAGTTTGTCAATGGAGATATGATCTGCCATAGTTATTTCCTTCTGCTGCAACCTGTGAGCTTAAAGGATAAAGGATAATACCTTTTGAAGTTCTTTGTGTATGAGGATACTTTGAAAGTAATCTTTTGATGCCTTGTGTCTTCAAATGCTTCACCTTTCAAACTTTAATGGAAAACTTTACAAAACTTCTCGTACCTTTGTCGTCTTCTGCTCTCGAGAATCTTTCTGCTCTGATACCACTTGTTGATGTATGAAACACCACAAGAAATGAATTAATGTGACACTAGAACACCTCTATGGTCACCATTAACTCATTGCCACTCCAAACTTTGAGAAATGATAGCTTAAAGTGAGAACTTTGCTTCTACAGAAATTCCTAGTCACTGAAATGACATACCTTCAGTATTTTGCTAATTTCTCCTAGCTCAAGTATGCTTTCTCCATGAAACTTTATAGGCTGAAACTAGAAGAGTAGAGCTTTCCAACAAGCTATCATATGCATCAAATAGATCTCTAGAACTCAAGTTATGGCCCTCACAAGATGACCCTGTATGACCTTCCAAAACTGGAAATTTTTGCCTGTTTTAGTATTCCTGATGTCCAAAAATAAAAAATTCGATGCCTGGCATCGAATTTCAGTCCAAGTCGATGTCGGGCATCGACTTTGAGCTTTTTTAGGCCCTTTTTCTGCACCAGAAATACTCTCTTTTACACACACATGAAGAAGACCACTTGTATGCTAGAAGTCGATGCCAGGCATCGACTTTATGCTCAAACTCGATGCCAGGCATCGAGTTGCTCCACAAACTTCATATTTTTAAAAAATTCAACAATAGTTAACACACAGAGAATGAAAAATGACTTATCAGCCAAGATTCGATGCCAGGCATCGAATTGCTCAGAAAACTTGAACTTTTGAATTCATCACACAGTAGACAAACATGGAGATGATGAAGAGAGACTCATACACAGAACTTTACTCAGTTCTTCTCATAACTATAAAAAACTCAGAAGTTTTACAGATGCTTTCTCACTCAGAGAAGCCCGACTATACTCAGTCATACAAAAATGAGTTCTTCTCACTTTCTCTCTCTCTTCCTCCTTCTTCTTCTCATCGCGTCAGTTAATACTAACTAACTTATATAGATTTTCTCATTCCCGTGATTTTTAAAAAACTTCTAGAACTAAAGTGAACTAACTTTACAAGTATGATACACTTGTGAATTTGTCCCTTCACATAGGCATGGGGTTTTCTTTCTAAAATTTGACCTTCAAATATATGTCTAATTAGTGAGTGTTTCTCCAACAGAAACAAATACATTACTCCATCCAAAACGATTTTGAAGGTTGAGAATAAGTAAGCTCGCACTTATTCATGTCAAACGACTTCCTTCATATACATGCTTTAGACATTCCTCTCGAAGATATTTCTCATTTTTAGAAATATCAATGCTCTCACTGTCATTTTGATACCAATCCTCAATAAAATTTGCCATTCCATCATCTTCATCATTGTCACACAAATCTTGTACTTTATCGTCTTTTGAATATAGATCTTTCAACTTTGCATATTGCACAGGATTAGTTTTGCGTAGCCTCCTCATGGAAGCTTCTGATAATCGTGATCTTACTGGTAATTGTGAATGCTGTGGACGAATATCAACAACATCATACGTTGGAATCTACACATATAAATAAAACTCATTAGTATTCCATAAATGAATAAAAAGTAAACTTCAAATATAAAATTAAGTATATAACTTATTAAATATGGATGGAAAATTTTTATTCTCTCTAGCTAAAAGGTGCTCTTGGAGGTCTACGCCATCCATAATTCACTAATAGTTCATCACCAGCATGTAATGTAGTAATAGCATTGACAACTATGTATCTTGATACATCTCTACTCATGTATGGTGATTCATGACTATTTTCACGCTCCTCAAATGTGCAATTAGTCCTTGAACTATTATGTAACCCTCGACTACTATTTATTAAACCTGCTATATTTCCATGTGTGTAAGGTCTTCCATCAATATATAATCTTTCATTTTCTACATGTAAAATCCTTCTACTAGTAAGGGATGCTGCGTTCAAGCATATTCCATAAGTACTCATGCTTTGAACATAACGTGAAAGTCGATGCCAATCTCCCCATCCATATATAGGACCACAAAATGACATAAGAGTGACTTCAGAGTTCGGAGGCACATACAAATCCTCTACAATAAAGAGACCACGACCAACATTAGTAATAGTTGATGGAGCAATCATATAGCGATTACCCCAAAAGTTAAAAACCTCTCCATCTAAAGGAAGTGGTCCTCTATTCCATCCTCCATATCTTCTTCTATCATATATTTGTACTAAAGAACGATCACGAGCTGGCAATGGATAATCTCCAGCCGTTTCATTCTCTAAACCAGGAGGTAGAGGATATCTAGAAACCTCCGCTTGTAATTGATGAACAGCAAGTCCATGACGTGTACGAGGTATATTAACATTATGATAAAAATCATCATCATCATCATCATCATGGAGCAAGTATTCCTGTATATCAACAATAATATCATTTTATATATGGTTTTTAAATAAAATAATGACATTAATATATATAGAAAATACATACCCAAGCATTATCATGTTGACTAGGTGATGGTGCACGCTCAAAAGTACCATACTCTGCCTCATGTTCAATACATTCCAATCGTGGTCTTCGATACGTGCCATAACAAGAGTTACACCAACATATAATATGCCCTTCATAGAAGAATTCATCATAGATCCTATCAGAGGACACATGTGAAGTTGTTGCATGGGTAGGAGGTGGTGGAGTACCCTCTAATTGATCAGAATCTGCACATAATAAGAAACATAAAAAAAATTATAAGTTATGTATCCATCAAATATATTTAAAATTGAATATTTCATATACTTACAGTATAAAGTCGTTGCACGATGAGGAGACGGTGGTGGAGTTCCATCTGATTGATCGATATCTACAAATAATGGTATTTGATATTAATAATTTGATTATCTACATAAACAAAAAATCCACATATACATATTTACACATACACACATATTCACATATACACATTTACACATACACACATATTCACACATACACAACTACACATTATTGTGGGATAAATGCATGTATTTTGTATGAATGAGTGTATATGCATGCATGTGTATGTACGTATATATGTGGATATGTATATGTGTGTTTATGTTATATGTATGTATATGTGTATATGTATACATATATGCATGCGTATATGTTTGCATGTATATGTGTATGTGGGTATGTGTATGTGTATGTGTATGTGTGTGTATATATGTGTATGTACTCTGATATTTTTTTCTGTTTGAGATTAAATTAACAGGAGATATTGTATGGTCGAAAAAAATAAGAAGCGAGAAACATACCACCTGAGACGTGGCAGTTTTTTTGTAGACAGCTACGTCTTCAGGAGTCATTTCCTCAGCAGAAGGTACAGTCATTAATAGTTTATATTTATAATTTCTATATATTTTAGTGATTTTATACATTTAATTTCTGTATTTTTTTTTGAATAAACAGGCTGCTGCAAAGAAGAGAGTGGAGTCCGGCCACACATCTCACCTAGGCCAAATGGGCCATAATGGTTTTGTAAGTATATGTGTTATTGTGAGTATATTTTTTATTTGAGTTTAGGTTGCAAGCAACTAATGTTTTTTATTTGTTTCATTGCAGCGGAAGGATTATGGCCGATATCCTACGAAACAGAATATCAAGTATGCTACACATTTTGGATATCGGCATTTGGGCGAGTATATGCAAGATCATCCTGATGCCTTTGTGAGTATTTTTAAATTTTATATAATTATATTGCTTTTATGAATGTTTTAATTATTTTAATTATTTATGTGTGTTATATGTAATACAGGAGTATTATGGAGAGACAAATATGGATGAGGTGGAGAGACAGACACAGGAGGGACGATCTCGATCGTCATAGGGTGATCATGACGATGAGGATGAGGAAGATCAGAATGATCATGATATTGCTGATGATGATGTTGATGATCATGATGATGTTGATGATCATGATGATGACGATTAGGATTTTAGTTGATTATGACATTGGATTATATGTATTTACATTGATATATATATATATTTTTAAATTTCAGTTATGTTTTGAATTGTGTGTGTTGAAGAAACACTCACTAATTAGACATATATTTGAAGGTCAAATCTTAGGAAGAAAACCCCATGCCTATGTGAAGGGACAAATTCACAACTGTATTATACTTGTAAAGTTAGTTCACTTTAGTTCTAGAAGTTTTTTAAAATCACGAGAATACGAAAATCTATATAAGTTAGTTTGTATCAACTGACGCGAGAGAGAGAGAGAGAAGAAGAAGGAGGAAGACAAGAGAAAGTGAGAAGAATTCATTTTTGTATGACTGAGTATAGTCGAGCTTCTCTGAGTGAGAAAGCATCTGTAAAACTTCTGAGTTTTTTATAGTTATGAGAAGAACTGAGTAAAGTTCTGTGTATGAGTCTCTCTTCATCATCTCCATGTTTGCCTACTGTGTGATGAATTCAAAAGTTCAAGTTTTCTGAGCAATTCGATGCCTGGCATCGAATCTTGGCTCAAAAGTCATTTTTTCATTCTCTGTGTGTTAACTGTTGTTGAACTTTTTAAAAATATGAAGTTTGTGGAGCAACTCGATGCCTGGCATCGAGTTTGAGCATAAAGTCGATGCCTGGCATCGACTTCTAGCATACAAGTGGTCTTCTTCATGTGTGTGTAAAAGAGAGTATTTCGGGTGCAGAAAAAGGGCCTAAAAAAGCTCAAAGTCGATGCCCGGCATCGACTTGGACTGAAATTCGATGCCAGGCATCGAATTTTTTATTTTTGGACATCAGGAATACTAAAACAGGCAAAAATTTCCAGTTTTGGAAGGTCATACAGGGTCATTTTGTGAAGGCCATAACTTGAGTTCTAGAGCTCCGTTTGATGCATATGATAGCTTGTTGGAAAGCTCTACTCTTCTAGTTTCAGCCTATAAAGTTTCATGGAGAAATCATACTTGAGCTAGGAGAAATTAGCAAAATACTGAAGGTATGTCATTTCGGTGACTAGGAATTTCTGTAGAAGCAAAGTTCTCACTTTAAGCTATCATTTCTCAAAGTTTGGAGTGGCAATGAGTTAATGGTGACCATAGAGGTGTTCTAGTGTCACATTAATTCATTTCTTGTGGTGTTTTATACATCAACAAGTGGTATCAGAGCAGAAAGATTCTCGAGAGCAGAAGACGACAAAGGTACGAGAAGTTTTGTAAAGTTTTCCATTAAAGTTTGAAAGGTGAAGCATTTGAAGACACAAGGCATCAAAAGATTACTTTCGAAGTATCCTCATACACAAAGAACTTCAAAAGGTATTATCCTTTATCCTTTAAGCTGACAGGTTGCAGCAGAAGGAAAGAACTATGGCAGATCATATCTCCATTGACAAACTGGACAGAGATAGTTACCCCGCATGGGTAATGAGAATGGAAGCCTTACTTATGAGTAAGGATCTCATGGTATATGTAACAGGTGAAGAAGAGAAGCCAGTATTTGAAGATGAAAGCCGACCAAAGAAAGAAGAACTTGATGCTTTAAAGCATTGGCAGAAGAAGGATGCAAGTGCAAAAGCCTACATCTACAATACAATCTCAGATCATTTGCTACCACACATCAGAGGATTGGAATCATCAGAAGATATATGGAATGCATTGGAATATCATTTCCAAAGCACTACTAAAGCACGGAAAGCAAGTCTATGGTCAGAGTTTACAACATTCAAGAAGAAGCCAAGTCAAACCATTAGTGATTATGTCACTAAGATGAAGGATCTAGCAGATAGTCTTGGATCCATAGATGAAGATGTTGAAGATCACAGATTGATTGCTCAACTACTTGCAGGTTTGAGAGGGGATGAAAGGTGGAAACCTTTTGTCTTATCAACAGAACTTTCATTAAATCATTATGTTCCAGATTTGAACCAGTTGCTTGGTTTGATGCTCACATATGAGCAAGACTTGAAGGGAGATGGAGATAAAGGTCAAAGTTCTGCAATGTACATGAAGAATAAGAAGAAAGGAGATAAAGGTAAAGCAAAGGATGAAGAGGAGTCTAATTCTCAAGCTTATTATGCAAGAGGTAAAGGCACTGGCAGAGGAAGAGCAAGAGGTTTTGGAAGAGGAAGAGGTAATCAAAATAACAACAAAAAGGCTTGCTGGATCTGTGGATTGAGTAATCATTTGGCTCATGACTGTTGGCACAACCAACAAGGATCAAACCAGAATCAAAACAACAATAGCAGAGGTCGAGGTGGAAGATATCAAAGTAATTTTCAAAGAGGTAGACAAAGTCAAAGAGGAGGCTATGGTAGAGGTGGAGGAAGAAGTTGGGGACAAAATCAATCCTACAACACCACCTACTACAACTATGCAAATGACACACAGAATGAAAGTCATACATCATTGATGATGAATTCAATCAGCACATCAGACAAAGAAGATCTAAAGGTATTTTACATTGACTCTGGATGTTCTAATCATTTGTCAGGAAACATAGAATTGATGTCAGATTTGGAAAAAGGCATTTCTAGTCACACAGTTCAAACTAGTGATAATACAAGACATAGTGTACATTCAATTGGAAAAGTGAAATGCAAGAGTGGAGCAGATTTGCTAACCAATGTTTTGTATGTTCCAACAATACCTAAAAACTTGATTAGTGTGGGACAGATAGTTGAAAAAGGTTTTCAAGTCAGGTTTACAAATGAAGGAGTATTTGTGGAAGATCCAGAGAATGGATATAATCAGATTGTATCTGGTAAGAAAGAAGGTAGACTCTTTACTTTAAGAGTGCAAGGGAACATTGGTCAAGCTTTGCTCACACATGGTGAAGGAGTGATTACAGAACTTGATCTCTGGCATAAGAGATTAGGTCACTTTAATGAAAGAGGAATTAAAGCTATGGTTGCTAATCAATCTGTACTAGGATTACCAAATGTGCAAAGTCAACATATGGTTTATAAATGTGAAGCATGTCAAATGGGTAAAGCACACAGGTTACCATTTCAAAAGAAAGGTTTCAAACATGATGGAGTACTTGAGCTCATTCATACAGATGTATGGGGACCAACAAAAGAAGGATCTATCAGTGGCTCAAGGTATTATGTTCTTTTCATTGATGATGCTACAAGATGGATAACATTATATGTTTTGAAGGAAAGATCAGAAGTGTTTGGAGCTTTCAAGCATTTTAATGCATATGCAGAGAGAGTCACAGGTCAAAAGCTTAAGAGACTGAGGTCTGATGGAGGGGGAGAATACTTCTCCCAAGAGTTCAATGATTATCTTTGGAATGCAGGTATTAAGAGAGAAATAACTTGCAGGTATACACCACAACAAAATGGTGTAGCAGAAAGAAGGAACAGGACTTTGGTTGAGTTTGCTAGAGCTATGCTAAAGGAGAAGAACTGTCCAAATTATCTTTGGGCTGAGGCTGTAAATACAGCTACATATCTTGTGAATAGATTACCATGTGCAGCTCTGAATGGAATGACTCCATATGAAGCTTGGTGGGGTAAGAAACCAACACTAGATCATTGTAGAGTGTTTGGATCAATTGCATATGCTTATGTGCCATCACAACTTAGGCATAAACTTGAACCAAAGGCAGAAAAATATGTGTTCATTGGTTATGATGAAAAGCAGATGGGTTACAGATTGTGGAATCCTCTAACCAAACAATTTATTGTTTCTAGAGATGTTACATTTGATGAACAGAAAAGTTGGTATGCAGATCAAATTCATACAGCTGAAGAATTTGAAGAAGAGGTAAGAAGATGTGAGAAAGGAAAATCAATTGTGCAGGTGAATAGAGATGAAGACTATATGCAAGCAAGTACATCCACAAGTGGATTAACAAGAAGAAATGAAGAAGCTCCTATATTTGATGAAGACGTGTATCCAGACACATATGAAGAATGTGAACCAAGAAGGTCAAGCAGGACTAGAAGACAACCAGAAAGGTATTCTTATGATACTTCTTACATAACTCAGAAGAACTATGCATATATGGTCAAAGATGATGAAGAACCTCAGAACTATGATGAAGCTAAAGGTAAAAAGCAATGGGAAGAAGCAATGAAGGAAGATTTCAATGCACTGGAGGAGAACAAGACATGGGAACTTGTTCCTAAACCAAATGGTAAGAAAGTAATTGGAAATAAATGGGTTTATAAAGTGAAGAAGCTTGCAGATGGAAGTATAGCCAGATACAAAGCTAGATTGGTGGTGAAAGGCTATGCCCAGACCTATGGCATAGATTATGATGAGACATTCAGTCCCGTAGCTAAGATGTCAACTATAAGGACAATCATTGCTATTGCAGCTTCAAAAGGATGGACTCTAAGTCAATTGGATATAAAAAATGCATTCTTGAATGGATACATATCAGATGAGGTATACATGGAACAACCTCAAGGGTTTATAGATTCCAGGTATCCAAATTTTGTTTGCAGGTTGAGAAGAGCATTGTATGGATTGAAGCAAGCTCCAAGAGCTTGGAACTATAGACTGGTGAAGTATCTCAATGATCTTGGATATCAAAGTTCAAAAGCAGATTCAAGTCTACTTATCAAAAGAACAGAGGAAGGTACAATCTACATTTGTATTTATGTAGATGACATTATAATCACAGGTACTTCAGATGAAGGAATCAAGGAGGTAAAGAGATTACTTGAGAAAGAGTTTAAGTTCAGTGACCTAGGAAAGTTATCATACTTTCTTGGAATGGAAGTTACTTATACAGATCATGGCATATATGTGTCACAAGAAAGGTATCTTCTGAACTTATTGAAGAAGTTTGATATGGAAAATTGCAGAGAAGCTTCAACTCCACTTGAAGTTAATCACAAGCTCAGTAAATATGATGGTGTAGACTACAAAGATATGAGGAAGTATCAATCTCTTGTGGGTAGTTTGATTTATGCTACACTAACAAGACCTGATCTTAGTTATGCAGTGGGAGTTTTGTCACAATTCATGCATTGTCCAAAGGACCCACATTGGATTGCAGGTCAAAGAGTTCTCAGATATATCAAAGGAACTATAAAGGAAGGATTATATTATCCTTTTACATCAGATTTGAAGTTAAGAGCCTATAGTGATTCAGATTGGGCAGGTAACCAAGATGACAGAAGATCAACTCATGGTTACATGATATATATTGGTGATAAGCTTGTAAGTTGGTGTTCAAAGAAACAACATACAGTAGCATTATCATCAACTGAAGCAGAGTACAAAGGACTTGTGGAAGCAGCTAAGGAAGTCATATGGATGCAGACATTGTTCAAGAGCTTAGGCATTGATCAAGGTACACCTACAATACATGGAGATAATATGAGTTCACTCTATCTTGCAGCAAATCCAGTATTTCATGCAAGAACAAAGCACATAGAGATACAGTATCATTTTCTCAGAGAAAAGGTAATGGAGAAAGAGATTGAAGTGGAATACATTTCTACTAAAGATCAATTAGCAGACATAATGACAAAGAGCTTGGATGGTGTGAAGACCAGCAGATTCAAAAGCATGGCAGGAGTAAAAGAAAAGAAGATGATATGAAGAAACAGGGAATGTCAATTAGTGATTGAGGGGGAGCTGTTGAAGAAACACTCAGTAATTAGACATATATTTGAAGGTCAAATCTTAGGAAGAAAACCCCATGCCTATGTGAAGGGACAAATTCACAACTGTATTATACTTGTAAAGTTAGTTCACTTTAGTTCTAGAAGTTTTTTAAAATCACGAGAATACGAAAATCTATATAAGTTAGTTTGTATCAACTGACGCGAGAGAGAGAGAGAGAAGAAGAAGGAGGAAGACAAGAGAAAGTGAGAAGAATTCATTTTTGTATGACTGAGTATAGTCGAGCTTCTCTGAGTGAGAAAGCATCTGTAAAACTTCTGAGTTTTTTATAGTTATGAGAAGAACTGAGTAAAGTTCTGTGTATGAGTCTCTCTTCATCATCTCCATGTTTGCCTACTGTGTGATGAATTCAAAAGTTCAAGTTTTCTGAGCAATTCGATGCCTGGCATCGAATCTTGGCTCAAAAGTCATTTTTTCATTCTCTGTGTGTTAACTGTTGTTGAACTTTTTAAAAATATGAAGTTTGTGGAGCAACTCGATGCCTGGCATCGAGTTTGAGCATAAAGTCGATGCCTGGCATCGACTTCTAGCATACAAGTGGTCTTCTTCATGTGTGTGTAAAAGAGAGTATTTCTGGTGCAGAAAAAGGGCCTAAAAAAGCTCAAAGTCGATGCCCGGCATCGACTTGGACTGAAATTCGATGCCAGGCATCGAATTTTTTATTTTTGGACATCAGGAATACTAAAACAGGCAAAAATTTCCAGTTTTGGAAGGTCATACAGGGTCATCTTGTGAAGGCCATAACTTGCGTTCTAGAGCTCCGTTTGATGCATATGATAGCTTGTTGGAAAGCTCTACTCTTCTAGTTTCAGCCTATAAAGTTTCATGGAGAAATCATACTTGAGCTAGGAGAAATTAGCAAAATACTGAAGGTATGTCATTTCGGTGACTAGGAATTTCTGTAGAAGCAAAGTTCTCACTTTAAGCTATCATTTCTCAAAGTTTGGAGTGGCAATGAGTTAATGGTGACCATAGAGGTGTTCTAGTGTCACATTAATTCATTTCTTGTGGTGTTTTATACATCAACAGTGTGTATGGTATTAAGTAATGAAGTGTTTTGTTCTATTGATTGTTATTATTGTTTATATTAGGCATGTGTTTTAATACTTTAATTATGTATGTGTTTGTATATGTATGTATGTGCATGTGTATGTGTGTATATGTATGTATGTGCATGTGCATGTATAAGTGTATATGTGTGTATGAGTATGTGCATGTGCATGTTTATGTGTGTGTATATGTATATGCATGTATATGTATAACTCTGTGTATGTGTGTGTATGTGCATGTATATGTGTATATGTAGGTATGTGCATGTGTGTGTGCATGTGTATATGTGTTTTAATAATTTAATTATATAATTCATTCATATGTGTGTACCTAAGTGTATATGTATGTGTGTGTATATGTATGTATGTGCATGTGTATGTGTGTGTATATGTATGTATATGCATGTGCATGTATAAGTGTATCTGTGTGTATCAATATGTGCATGTTCTTGAGTATGTGTGTGTATATGTATATGCATGTATATGTGTAACTCTATGTGTATGTGTGTGTATGTGCATATATATGTGTATATGTAGGTATATGCATGTGTATATGTGTTTTAATACTTTTATTATATAATTCATTCATATGTGTGTACCTAAGAGTATATGTATATGTGTGTATATGTAGGTATGTGCATGTGTATGTGTGTGTATATGTATGTATGTGCATGTGCATGTATAAGTGTATATGCATGTATATGTATATGTGTGTATATGTATATGTATATGTGTATATGTATATGCGTGTTTATATATATGCATGTGTATATGTATGAAACATGCATGTGTATGTGGATGTGCATATACATGTATTTGCATATATGTTAATGTGTGTATGTGTGTATGTATATATATATATATATATATATATATATATATATATATATATGCAATAATGTATGCATGGACGTCTTTTTATGTGGTTGTAGGAATGTTTGTGCATATGCATGTGTATATGTGTGTATGTCTAAGTGTATGTGCACATGTATCTATGTGTATATATGTGTGTGTATGTGCATGTGTATATATGTATATGTGTGAAAGTGCATCTTCATCATGTATAAGTGTATGAGTGCATATCAATAAGTGTGAGTATGCTATGTAATGAAAATAACACAATTCAAATGATCTACAAAGAATAGAAATTGTACTTACAATTGTTAGCCATACTTTTTGCTTGGTTAGCTTCTTGAATAACCTGCAATAAAGAGAGAAAGAAAAGAGAGAGAGAGAGAGAGAGAGAGAGAGAGACAGAGATCTAGAGAGAGAGAGATCTCTAGAGAGAGAGAGAGCTAGAGAGAGAGAGAGAGAGAATTCGAAGAGAGAAAGATGTAGAAAGAGAGAAACAAAGAGACAGAGGGAGAGAGCAAGAGAGAGCTTAGGCAAAACAACAATTCTGCATATACTTGCTTCAGCTCGTAAGCGCAGCGCAATTGCGAACGTTGGAGAGATCTTCGATCAGATGCGTGAAAATGCCGATCGTAGAGCCTCCAACGTTTTAATTTTTGTTCATCAACAGATCGTCGTGTAAGCGATGCTATTCGTCATCGTATAAGCGACATCTTTTAGCGTCGCTTATGCGATGGCTTTTGACGTCGCATATGCAACGCATAAAAGCGTCGCTTATGCGACGGCTTTTGACGTCGCATATGCGACACATAAAAGCGTCGCTTATGTGATGCTTTAAAGTAATGTCATTTTAGCGATGTTTTATGAGAGCGTCGCACTTATGTCGCTTCAGTAGTCGGAAATACCGTCCTGCTCGGCGTCATTTAAGCGACGGACGGCACGTGATGCTAATTACGATGCAAGTTGCAATTTTATAGCGATGAAATGGTGTCGCATTAATCGTCGCTATACGGACGTATTCCTTGTAGTGTGATTGATACAAGATGTCCCACAACCCGGGACTGATAGGTATGAATAACAGTAGAGATGATACAAGAGATCGCACAACCCGGGATCGTAAGTATGAGACAAGATATCTGGATTACAAGAACTCCCTTCTCGGAGATGAACTAGATACAAGAAATAACTCGACAGGATCTTGTACTAGGAGATTACAAGAGGACAAGATAGGAGGTCCGAGAACTAGACTAGAACAAGGAACAAGACAAGAACTAGAATTGGAACTTGAAGAGTAGTTACTTGGCGGTCACGACTCCTTGAGCTCCCAACACTGGTATTGGCAAGACTTATTATGAATGTGGCCAACCCCTCCTTGTATAGGTTTTCAAGGGCGGTTCATGAAAGGCCGTTACGAATTGATGATGTCATCGTTGATGTCATCAATTCGAAACATGAGCTCTGGATATCGGAATGAGGCAGGTAGACAATTGATCTTACGATTTTTGCGTGTTCGGGATGCAATGGAAGCATTGGTTTCTCCTAATTCTGTACCAATCATGAGATATAGGATTCACATGGAATCTAAGGTTCAGGATGGTTTCCTTTGTCCATGACATCGGTGAGAGAGATTTTGAAAGTAATTGTGTGGATAATCTTATATGGGATTGGTTGAAATCAACATGGTTGAATGGGTGCGCCTGGGTAATTCTACATGGATTCCTCGAAGTTATCATAGTTTTTCTTTTGTAGGCCCTTGTACTCTTCCATAGCCGCTACCATGCATCTCTGTAAGAGAGCAATATTTTGTTGGTGTTTAGCTTTGCACTCCATTTGTATGTGCAAGTAGGTTTCAATATCCTTTATTGCTTCATGATAAATATTTTGAAACTTAGATTCAAGTTCATTGTGGCTATACTGTAGAGTGTGGTATTGATCTTGTAAATCCCAACTCCTTTCCTCTAATTATATCACTCTTTCTTGTAATCAATGGATTGATTGCTAGATTCTTCATTTCTACATGATGATACTCCTATATGAGTGGTGTGCATATTGAATCATCATATTAAGTGTAGTATCTATATGCATAGATGTTTTATTTATAGGGCGAAATACAGGGGAAGAGGAAATGGGGATGGGAGTTGTGAATGCACTCCATGATGGTCTGATGGGTGAAGCATCAAATTCGAGTACTCTAGCTCCCAATTAGGTTGGAAGGGTGTTCCATATAGATAGAGTGTAGGCCTCACACACACTCAGAAATGACAGAGATGCGCTCGAAATTGTGAGTCTTCTACCCGTGACTTTTTTAGTTGAGCTTTTATAGTGATTTAGTTCAAAGTTTGAATTTGAATTCAAACTTTGGCTCTCTTTAATCAAGCTCCTAAATCCTAGGAGATATTCCATCTACTTGATTGATGATTTACAACTAATAAAGTTCACGAGATTTCCTTGGTAGGTGTTTATAAAGATTCCAAAGTCGAAACTGACTTTTACAAAAAAGTAAAGTGGTAATTAACCAATAGCCTTTGTTCCTATGCTTCTCCATATGTGTATGGACTTCAAGGTATCCTTCAAGCCAAATGTGTAGGCTTGTGAATTGCACCAACAAAAGGACATTGAAATCAAAGAGGCATAGATGCATTCCCTCTCCCTAGAACAAGAGAAGATTGTAGGATATGGAAATCCACCCAACTTGTAAATTCAATGAAGAACTTTGATGGCACACAGGACCTCTATGAAGATGAAGAGAAGTTCAAGCAAGTATTAAGAGCTGAATAAAATATTTCTTCACTCAATACAATGCTTTTTCTTTAACTTAAAAGAATACGAACTTGACATGGTTTCAACCTTTACATCAAGGTAAATTCAGGGATATTAACAAGTTGTTAGAAGCATTTATCATAGAATTCTCTAAGTGTAGCATCCGATATAACACTTTGTCGTTGATTCATAGATTTAACAAAACATGTTAGGAGACAATCGAGATAGCTAAGTGCATATTTAGATAGTACATTAAGCGACATCCAATAGGAAAGCTACCTACCCAGGCTGAGTAGGCCTCCTTGTTCTTATATGGCTTATCGAGCACAAACCTAAAACCTTATGTATATCTAAAGGAACCTTGGATGATAGAGAAATGTGTGGGAATGTGTATTGAAATTGAGGATAGCTTGGAAAGTGAATTAGAGCTTTGTAAACTCAGCAAAATTTTAGAGTGTTCTACTAGTTTCACATCAAACCGTGAACATCAATTAAAGAACTAGTAGAAAAACTGGTCCAAAACCTAGGATTCTTGAGTAGAGAAGACCCTAAAGTGGTCTCAATAAAACAAATCTACACTTTTGGAGGAGACCATATGTCCAATGTTTGTCCATTAATGGCACAAAATGCATGAAATTCAAATGATTAGTGCTCACTATAAAGACGGCCACACTACGGTGCAATGTCCATACAACAAATAAGAAAGTAGGAAAAACTATCAACAACCATATAATCAGCTAGGGAGATACAAAAACCAATACAAGTAGTAGCCATATTTTAGGGCACAAGAATCTTATTAACCACACTAGTAGACACAATAGAGACCTCAACATGTGTTGGATCAACGAGCTTCACCCCTTGCAAATGTAATTTTTGTTAATTATGTGGCAACAAAGGAGAACATGAATAGCCTAGTTTCCCCTATGATCTCAAAGGGTGACCCGAATGCTCAGATTTTCACCTCTATCCATATTAATAGTCCACCAATGTACTATCTGAAGTCACTTGAGCATAATATCTACATTGTTCATTTATGAGGTCTCTGTCATAGTACTTGAAAGTCTGTCAACTTGTGGAGAGCATATCTCACTCATTTCTTCACAACATTCAAAGGTCTATAGCTTGTTGGAACCAACGCAAAGTTTTCTACATGTTGTCAAAAGTTGAAGAGATTCTATTCAGCCATTTCAGAGAAAAACTCCTCAAGGTGATCACTGGTCAAAGTATGCAACAGTCCTAAAAAATCGGTGGTAAAGGTTTACTTGCTAAATTGATTTTGTTTGAGCATAGTTAGTCTTTTTATATCATTCGACTTGGAATAGTTAGCTTGCTAAGCTAATTAGATACCCCTAAAAGGAAATTTTTCAATTCCTAGTGTGCTAGTCATACTGAGCAAAAGATCAAGGAGGTGTCAAGACAAAAATAGAAGGTTTTCTTGAGATCTTGAAGTTCCAAGTTATCTGTTTTGATTCAATCTTTACACACATCATTTCCAAAGTACATAGGCCATTTTATGGTGTCATCGGAAATCGAAGGAGTTCCATGTATCAACTCTGAAGCATTAAAGGGTTGGTACAAAGCAGGATTTGGCAGTACCTACTCATTCTCTTGGAGTGTCCATCCATCATTCTCAATAGTGGTATCAGAGCAAACTAAGGTAAAATGGGAGATGGTTTTCCTCCATTTATTGATAAATTGGACAGGAACATCTATGAGGCATGGTCTCTAAGGATGAAGACATACCTACAAGGAAGGAGTCTCTATGGATACATCTCAGGAGATGAGGAATTGCCCTGATTCAAAACACGAGGATTGCCAACAAAGGAAGAACATGAAAAGCTCAACACATGGTGTGCTAAAGATGCATTAGCAAGGTCTTACTTACTCAACTCCATCTCTGATTTTCTTTTTCCACATATTAGGAATTGTAAGACATCCCAAGAGACTTGGGAAACCTTCATCTTATTTCTCTTCCAACACAAGGGCTAGAAAAAATCAGTTGTGGATTGAATTCACTACATTAAGGAAGCAACCTAAGCAAGCTGTTTTAGAGTTTGTGACCAAGATTAAAGATGTAAAAGATCAGTTAGCAAGCATAGGAGAAGAGATTGAAGAAGAGAAGATTGTAAGTCAAGTGATCAATGGGATCAAGGCTGATGACAAATGGGAAAGCTTCACCATTGCCATGGACCTTTACATGGATATGCAGATTCCAGACCTTACCACTCTCATGGGACAATTATTCACTCATGAAGCCGAGCTCAACAAGAATATAGATTCATCAAAAGGTAAAAGTTCCTTTGCCCGATACACTGATAAAAGGTCTAAAGATAAAGGCAAGAACAAGAAGGTAGAAGATGAAGGCACTACCTCCCAAGACAACTATGCACGGAGAGGTAGATCATCAAGAGGAAGAGGCAGAGGAGGTAAGCAAGGTACGGGGAGATCCTATAACTCCTCATCATGCAACATTTGTGGTTTATCAAATCATACTACACATGAGTGTTTCAGGAATTACAAGAATCAAAGAGGAAGAGGATATCAAAGAGGTGGATACTCACAGTCAAGAGGTAGATTCAACCATCACCAAGGCTACAACAACAACAATTACAACAACAACTACAATGGAAACTACCAAGGAGGATTCAAATCCAGAAAGGACTACAACAACTATATAGAAGAGCAAGATGAATCTCTTATGATCATGAACATCACTTCAAAACCAGGTATAAATGATGACCACCTATTCTACATTGACTTAGGATGCTCAAATCATGTGGCTAGCAATGTAGCACTACTCTCTGATCTTGAGGAACCAAAAGGTAAACATCAAGTACAAACAGGTGATGACACCAAGCACTCAGTAGTTAAAGTTGGAAATGTTAAGACTTATGATGGAACTCAGAACTTGTTGAGTAGGGTACTTTATGTACCAACTATTACCAAAAATTTGATGAGTGTTGGACAGATTGTGGAGAAAGGTTTGCATGTTAGATTCAACCAATTTGGAGCAGTTGTGGAGGATACAAGGTGGTTCAAGAGAATAGCAAAAGGAGAAAAATGAGGTAGACTTTTCACTTTTGAGGTAGAAGACACAGCGAATATTGCGCTATACAGTTATAAAGATCAAATACTTTCAGAGCTTGAGATTTGGCACAAAAGATTAGGGCATGTAGGAGAAAGAACATTGAAACAAATATGCAGGAATCAATGTGTAATTAGAATAACCAATGTTTCCAAACAACACACGATATATAAATGTAGTGCTTGTCAATTTGGGAAGTCTCACAGGTTACCCTTCTCAAGGAAAGGCTACATGCATGAAGACTACCTAGAACTTGTCCACACAGATGTATGGGGATCAAGCAAAGACCCCTCAATCTCAGGATCAAGGTACTATGTATCTTTTATTGATGATTATAGCAGCTGGACTATATTGTACTTCATGAAGCACGAGGATGAAGTGTTTAATTGCTTTCAAAAATATCTTGCACTTGTTGCGAATCAAACAGGAAATAATTTGAAGAGACTAAGGTCAAATGGAGGAGGATAGAACTTCTCCAACGAGTTTGAAGACTTCTTGTAGGACAGAGGCATTAAGAGAGAAACCCCCACAAGGTATACCCCTGAACAGAATGGCATAGCTGAGAGAAGAAATAGGTTGATTGTTGAAACAACTAGGTCAATGTTAAATGAAAAAAAATTCCTAACTATCTATGGGCAGAGAGTGTTTCTACTTCCACTTACTTCATAAACAGGTTACCATCTAATTCCCTTGATGGGATGACTCCCTATCAAGCATGGCATGGGAAGAGACCCTCACTTGACCATTGCAGGATATTTGGATGTGTAGCGTATGTACACATTCCTTCTTAGATAAGAGGTAAACTAGATCCTAAGGCTGAGAAGTGCATCTTTATTGGATATGATCTAAATAAAAAAGGGTACAGGTTTTACAACCCTTCCAATAAGGGATTCATGGTGAGTAGAGATGTTGTCTTTGATGAAAATGATTCTTGATATGAGAATGAATGCAGGAAGTTAAAACTACCCTATGACTTCGAGGAGGAGTTTCCAAGGAGGAACCTACTCAGAATGAAGACTCAAATTCAGATGATGAAGACATTATCAATCCTGAAGAGTTCAAGGCATGGAAGTCCAAGGGCAAAGTCAAAATGAAGAAGCTTGAAGACATACCTGAATCTTCAAATCAGTCAATCAGAAGATCACAAAGAGAGAGCAAAAAACCTATCAGATATGGGTATGATACATCTCTTGTTACTAAACACTCTGTTTATCTTGCCAAAGATTTGAAAATTGAAGAACGAGGATCATTTGAAGAAGCCGTAACCAAGGCAGAATGGAAAGAAGCTATGGATGAGGAGATTGAAGCACTCAAGGAAAGTGACACATGGGATCTAGTACCAAAGAAGGAATCCATGAAGGTAATAGGATCCATATGAATCTATAAACTTAACAGAAATTTTGATGGGTCAATTAACAAGTATAAAGCCAGATTGGTGGCCAAGGGTTTTGCATAAACCCAAGGCATTGACTATGAAGAAACATTCTCACCTGTAGCCAAGATGCCAACCATGAAAGTGTTGGTAAGTGTGGCTACATCAAATAATTGGAACATGTATCAATTGGATGTCAAAAATGCTTCCTTGAATGGATGGATTTCAAAGGAGGTATATATGTCACAACCTCTTGGCTATGAGGATCCAAACAAGGTATCATATGTGTGCAAATTGAATAAAGCTTTATATGGATTGAAGCAAGAACCAAGGGCATGGAATCGCAGGTTGACCATTTACCTTCAAGACCAAGGTTTTGTCATGAGCAAGTACTCCAATGGAGGTAAAACTAAAACTAAGTGCCCATGAAGGTGATGAAATTGATGATGTTACAGGTTACCAAAGTATAGTTGGAAGTTTGATATTACCTTAACAAGGATAGATATTGCATATGGAGTTAGTGTGCTAAGTCAGTTTATGCACAAGCCAAGAACACCGCACTTAGAGGCTGCTAAGAGGATATTAAAGTATCTCAAGGGTACACAACATCATGGTTTGTATTTCCCTTACACTTCAGACTTGGATATCAAGATCTATTCAGATGTAGATTGGGCAGGATGCAAGGATGATAGGAGGAGCACTTCTAGATACATTTCATTTGCAGGTGATAAACCAATATCATGGTCTTCAAAGAAGCAACCTACTATTGCTTTGTCTTCTATAGAGGTAGAGTATAGAGGACTGGCTAATGCCACTCAAGAAGCCATATGGATCAAGCTATTGTATACAGAATTGGGTTTATATACTAGGTCACCATTGATCTTTGGAGATAATACAAGCTCACTTCACCTTGCAGCTAATCCTATCCATCATGCTAGGACCAAACATATAGAGGTCCATTACCATTATGTGAGAGAGAAATTATTAAGCAAGGACATTCAACTAACCTATGTATCAACCAACATGCAGTGTGGAGATTTGCTAACTAAACCTTTGGGTGGAACCAAACTTTGCAGGTTTAAAGCAATGATTGGTCTTGATGTATAAAACACCACAAGAAATGAATTAATGTGACACTAGAACACCTCTATGGTCACCATTAACTCATTGCCACTCCAAACTTTGAGAAATGATAGCCTAAAGTGAGAACTTTGCTTCTACAGAAATTTCTAGTCACCGAAATGACATACCTTCAGTATTTTGCTAATTTCTCCTAGCTCAAGTATGCTTTCTCCATGAAACTTTATAGGCTGAAACTAGAAGAGTAGAGCATTCCAACAAGCTATCATATGCATCACACGGAGCTCTAGAACTCAAGTTATGGCCTTCACAAGATGACCCTGTATGACCTTCCAAAACTGGAAATTTTTGCCTGTTTTAGTATTCCTGATGTCCAAAAATAAAAAATTCGATGCCTGGCATCGAATTTCAGTCCAAGTCGATGCCGGGCATCGACTTTGAGCTTTTTTAAGCCCTTTTTCTGCACCAGAAATACTCTCTTTTACCCACACATGAAGAAGACCACTTGTATGCTAGAAGTCGATGCCAGGCATCGACTTTATGCTCAAACTCGATGCCAGGCATCGAGTTGCTCCACAAACTTCATATTTTTAAAAGATTCAACAATAGTTAACACACAGAGAATGAAAAAATGACTTATCAGCCAAGATTCGATGCCAGGCATCGAATTGCTCAGAAAACTTGAATTTTTGAATTCATCACACAGTAGGCAAACATGGAGATGATGAAGAGAGACTCATACACAGAACTTTACTCAGTTCTTCTCATAACTATAAAAAAACTCAGAAGTTTTTACAGATGCTTTCTCACTCAGAGAAGCCCGACTATACTCAGTCATACAAAAATGAGTTCTTCTCACTTTCTCATTGTCTTCCTCCTTCTTCTTCTCTTTCTCTCTATTCTCTCTCTCTCATACCGCGTCAGTTGATACAAACTAACTTATATAGATTTTCGTATTCTCGTGATTTTTTAAAAAACTTCTAGAACTAAAGTGAACTAACTTTACAAGTATGATACACTTGTGAATTTGTCCCTTCACATAGGCATGGGGTTTTCTTTCTAAGATTTGACCTTCAAATATATGTCTAATTAGTGATTGTTTCTCCAACAGCTCCCCCTCAATCACTAATTGACATTCCCTGTTTCTTCATATCTTCTTCTTTTCTTTTACTCCTGCCATGCTTTTGAATCTGCTGGTCTTCACACCATCCAAGCTCTTTGTCATTATGTCTGCTAACTGATCTTTAGTAGAAATGTATTCCACTTCAATCTCCTTCTCCATTACCTTTTCTCTGAGAAAATGATACTGTATCTCTATGTGCTTTGTCCTTGCATGAAAAACTGGATTTGCTGCAAGATAAAGTGAACTCATATTATCTCCATGTATTGTAGGTGTACCTTGATCAATGCCTAAGCTCTTGAACAATGTCTGCATCCATATGACTTCCTTAGCTGCTTCCACAAGTCCTTTGTACTCTGCTTCAGTTGATGATAATGCTACTGTATGTTGTTTCTTGGAACACCAACTTACAAGCTTATCACCAATGTATATCATGTAACCATGAGTTGATCTTCTGTCATCCTGGTTACCTGCCCAATCTGAATCACTATAGGCTCTCAACTTCAAATCTGATGTAAAAGGATAATATAATCCTTCTTTTATAGTTCCTTTGATATATCTGAGAACTCTTTGACCTGCAATCCAATGTGGGTCCTTTGGACAATGCATGAATTGTGACAAAACTCCCACTGCATAACTAAGATCAGGTCTTGTTAGTGTAGCATAAATCAAACTACCCACAAGAGATTGATACTTCCTCATATCTTTGTAGTCTGCACCATCATATTTACTGAGCTTGTGATTAACTTCAAGTGGAGTTGAAACTTCTCTGCAATTTTCCATATCAAACTTCTTCAACAAGTTCAGAAGATACCTTTCTTGTGACACATATATGCCATGATCTGTATAAGTAACTTCCATTCCAAGAAAGTATGACAACTTTCCTAGGTCACTGATCTTGAACTCTTTCTCAAGTAATCTCTTTACCTCCTTGATTCCTTCATCTGAAGTACCTGTGATTATAATGTCATCTACATAAATACAAATGTAGATTGTACCTTCCTCTGTTCTTTTGATAAGTAGACTTGAATCTGCTTTTGAACTTTGATATCCAAGATCATTGAGATACTTCACCAGTCTATAGTTCCAAGCTCTTGGAGCTTGCTTCAATCCATACAATGCTCTTCTCAACCTGCAAACAAAATTTGGATACCTGGAATCTATAAACCCTTGAGGTTGTTCCATGTATACCTCATCTGATATGTATCCATTCAAGAATGCATTTTTTATATCCAATTGACTTAGAGTCCATCCTTTTGAAGCTGCAATAGCAATGATTGTCCTTATAGTTGACATCTTAGCTACGGGACTGAATGTCTCATCATAATCTATGCCATAGGTCTGGGCATAGCCTTTCACCACCAATCTAGCTTTGTATCTGGCTATACTTCCATCTGCAAGCTTCTTCACTTTATAAACCCATTTATTTCCAATTACTTTCTTACCATTTGGTTTAGGAACAAGTTCCCATGTCTTGTTCTCCTCCAGTGCATTGAACTCTTCCTTCATTGCTTCTTCCCATTGTTTCTTACCTTTAGCTTCATCATAGTTCTGAGGTTCTTCATCATCTTTGACCATATATGCATAGTTCTTCTGAGTTATGTAAGAAGTATCATAAGAATACCTTTCTGGTTGTCTTCTAGTCCTGCTTGACCTTCTTGGTTCACATTCTTCATAAGTTTCTGGATACACCTCTTCATCAAATATAGGAGCTTCTTCATTCATTCTTGTTAATCCACTTCTGGATGTACTTGCTTGCATATAGTCTTCATCTCTATTCACCTGCACAATTGATTTTCCTTTCTCACATCTTCTTACCTCTTCTTCAAATTCTTCAGCTGTATGACTTTGATCTGCATACCAACTTTTCTGTTCATCAAATGTAACATCTCTAGAAACAATAAATTGTTTGGTTAGAGGATTCCACAATCTGTAACCCATCTGCTTTTCATCATAACCAATGAACACATATTTTTCTGCCTTTGGTTCAAGTTTATGCCTAAGTTGTGATGGCACATAAGCATATGCAATTGATCCAAACACTCTACAATGATCTAGTGTTGGTTTCTTACCCCACCAAGCTTCATATGGAGTCATTCCATTCAGAGCTGCACATGGTAATCTATCCACAAGATATGTAGCTATATTTACAGCCTCAGCCCAAAGATAATTTGGACAGTTCTTCTCCTTTAGCATAGCTCTAGCAAACTCAACCAAAGTTCTGTTCCTTCTTTCTGCTACACCATTTTGTTGTGGTGTATACCTGCAAGTTATTTCTCTCTTAATACCTGCATTCCAAAGATAATGATTGAACTCTTGGGAGAAGTATTCTCCCCCTCCATCAGACCTCAGTCTCTTAAGCTTTTGACCTGTGACTCTCTTTGCATATGCATGAAAATGCTTGAAAACTCCAAACACTTCTGATCTTTCCTTCAAAACATATAATGTTATCCATCTTGTAGCATCATCAATGAAAAGAACATAATACCTTGAGCCACTGATAGATCCTTCTTTTGTTGGTCCCCATACATCTGTATGAATGAGCTCAAGTACTCCATCATGTTTGAATCCTTTCTTTTGAAATGGTAACCTGTGTGCTTTACCCATTTGACATGCTTCACATTTATAAACCATATGTTGACTTTGCACATTTGGTAATCCTAGTACAGACTGATTAGCAACCATAGCTTTAATTCCTCTTTCATTGAAATGACCTAATCTCTTATGCCAGAGATCAAGTTCTGTAATCACTGCTTCACCATGTGTGAGCAAAGCTTGACCAATGTTCCCTTGCACTCTTAAAGTAAAGAGTCTACCTTCTTTCTTACCAGAGACAATCTGATTATATCCATTCTCTGGATCTTCCACAAATACTCCTTCATTTGTAAACCTGACTTGAAAACCTTTTTCAACTATCTGTCCCACACTAATCAAGTTTTTAGGTATTGTAGGAACATACAAAACATTGGTTAGCAAATCTGCTCCACTCTTGCATTTCACTTTTCCAATTGAATGTACACTATGTCTTGTATTATCACCAGTTTGAACTGTGTGACTAGAAATGCCTTTTTCCAATTCTGACATCAATTCTATGTTTCCTGACAAATGATTAGAACATCCAGAGTCAATGTCAAATACCTTTAGATCTTCTTTGTCTGATGTGCTGATTGAATTCATCATCAATGATGTATGACTTTCATTGTGTGTGTCATTTGCATAGTTGTAGTAGGTGGTGTTGTAGGATTGATTCTGTCCCCAACTTCTTCCTCCACCTCTACCATAGCCTCCTCTTTGACTTTGTCTACCTCTTTGAAAATTACTTTGATATCTTCCACCTCGACCTCTGCTATTGTTGTTTTGATTCTGATTTGATCCTTGTTGGTTGTGCCAACAGTCATGAGCCAAATGATTACTCAATCCACAGATCCAGCAAGCCTTTTTGTTATTATTTTGATTACCTCTACCTCTTCCAAAACCTCTTGCTCTTCCTCTACCAGTGCCTTTACCTCTTGCATAATAAGCTTGAGAACTAGACTCCTCTTCATCCTTTGCTTTACCTTTATCTCCTTTCTTCTTGTTCTTCATGTACATTGCAGAACTTTGTCCTTTATCTCCATCTCCCTTCAAGTCTTGCTCATATGTGAGCATCAAACCAAGCAACTGGTTCAAATCTGGAACATAATGATTTAATGAAAGTTCTGTTGATAAGACAAAAGGTTTCCACCTTTCATCCCCTCTCAAGCCTGCAAGTAGTTGAGCAATCAATCTGTGATCTTCAACATCTTCATCTATGGATCCAAGACTATCTGCTAGATCCTTCATCTTAGTGACATAATCACTAATGGTTTGACTTGGCTTCTTCTTGAATGTTGTAAACTCTGACCATAGACTTGCTTTCCGTGCTTTAGTAGTGCTTTGGAAATGATATTCCAATGCATTCCATATATCTTCTGATGATTCCAATCCTCTGATGTGTGGTAGCAAATGATCTGAGATTGTATTGTAGATGTAGGCTTTTGCACTTGCATCCTTCTTCTGCCAATGCTTTAAAGCATCAAGTTCTTCTTTCTTTGGTCGACTTTCATCTTCAAATACTGGCTTCTCTTCTTCACCTGTTACATATACCATGAGATCCTTACTCATAAGTAAGGCTTCCATTCTCATTACCCATGCGGGGTAATTATCTCTGTCCAGTTTGTCAATGGAGATATGATCTGCCATAGTTCTTTCCTTCTGCTGCAACCTGTGAGCTTAAAGGATAAAGGATAATACCTTTTGAAGTTCTTTGTGTATGAGGATACTTCGAAAGTAATCTTTTGATGCCTTGTGTCTTCAAATGCTTCACCTTTCAAACTTTAATGGAAAACTTTACAAAACTTCTCGTACCTTTGTTGTCTTCTGCTCTCGAGAATCTTTCTGCTCTGATACCACTTGTTGATGTATAAAACACCACAAGAAATGAATTAATGTGACACTAGAACACCTCTATGGTCACCATTAACTCATTGCCACTCCAAACTTTGAGAAATGATAGCCTAAAGTGAGAACTTTGCTTCTACAGAAATTTCTAGTCACCGAAATGACATACCTTCAGTATTTTGCTAATTTCTCCTAGCTCAAGTATGCTTTCTCCATGAAACTTTATAGGCTGAAACTAGAAGAGTAGAGCTTTCCAATAAGCTATCATATGCATCAAACGGAGCTCTAGAACTCAAGTTATGGCCTTCACAAGATGACCCTGTATGACCTTCCAAAACTGGAAATTTTTGCCTGTTTTAGTATTCCTTATGTCCAAAAATAAAAAATTCGATGCCTGGCATCGAATTTCAGTCCAAGTCGATGCCGGGCATCGACTTTGAGCTTTTTTAGGCCCTTTTTCTGCACCAGAAATACTCTCTTTTACACACACATGAAGAAGACCACTTGTATGCTAGAAGTCGATGCCAGGCATCGACTTTATGCTCAAACTCGATGCCAGGCATCGAGTTGCTCCACAAACTTCATATTTTTAAAAGATTCAACAATAGTTAACACACAGAGAATGAAAAAATGACTTATCAGCCAAGATTCGATGCCAGGCATCGAATTGCTCAGAAAACTTGAATTTTTGAATTCATCACACAGTAGGCAAACATGGAGATGATGAAGAGAGACTCATACACAGAACTTTACTCAGTTCTTCTCATAACTATAAAAAACTCAGAAGTTTTTACAGATGCTTTCTCACTCAGAGAAGCCCGACTATACTCAGTCATACAAAAATGAGTTCTTCTCACTTTCTCATTGTCTTCCTCCTTCTTCTTCTCTTTCTCTCTATTCTCTCTCTCTCATACCGCGTCAGTTGATACAAACTAACTTATATAGATTTTCGTATTCTCGTGATTTTTTAAAAAACTTCTAGAACTAAAGTGAACTAACTTTACAAGTATGATACACTTGTGAATTTGTCCCTTCACATAGGCATGGGGTTTTCTTTCTAAGATTTGACCTTCAAATATATGTCTAATTAGTGATTGTTTCTCCAACAATTGGATTGCAGGATATACATGAAGAATGAAGGATGAAGACCAAGCCAAAATGTTTGGCTTGAGGGGGAGTTGTTGGTGAAATTCACAAGCCTAAACATTTGGCTTGAAGGATACCTTGAAGTCCACACACATATGGAGAAGCATACAAACAAAGGCTAGTGGTTAATTACCACTTTACTTTCTTGTAAAAGTCAATTTTGACTTTAGAATCTTTGTAAACACCTACCAAGGAAATCTCGTGAACTTTATTAGTTTTAAATCATCAATCAAGTAGATGGAATATCTCCTAGGATTTAGGAGCTTGATTAAAGAGAGCCAAAGTTTGAATTCAAATTCAAACTTTGAACTAAATCACTATAAAAGATCAACTCAAAAAGTCGCGGGTAGAAGACTCACAATTCTGAGCTCATCTCTGTCATTTCTGAGTGTGTGTGAGGCCTACACTCTAGCCAACACCTATCTACACCATTAGGCAATGATCTTCATGCCAATGGCATTGTATACAAGTCTTCATTAGTATGTACATCTACATTGTTCATTTCTGAGTTCTCTATCATAGTACTTGAAAGTCTGTCAACTTGTGGAGAGCATATCTCACTCATCTCTTCACCAAATTCAAAGATCTATAGCTTGATGGAACACTCAAAGTTATCTAAATTCTTTCAAAATTTGAAGAGATTCTATTCAGCCATTACAGAGAAAAACTCGTCGAGGTGATCACTGGTCAAAGTCTGCAACAGTCCTAAAAAATCAGGGGTAAAGGTTTACTTGCTAAATTGATTTCTCTGATCATAGTTAATCTTTTTATATCATTCCACTTGGAATAGTTAGCTTGCTACATTAGCTAGATACCCCTAAAATGAATATTTTCAATTCCTATTATGCTGGTCATATTGAGCAAAAGATCCGGCAGGTGTCAAGAAAAAAATAGAAGTTTTTTTTTTGAGATCTTGAAGTTCAAAGTTATCTGTTTTGTTTCAATCTTTACACACATCATTTCCAAAGTACATAGACCATTTTATGGTGTCATTGGAAAGCAAATGAGGTCCACTTATCAACTCTGAAGCATTGAAGGGATGGTACAAAGCACGATTTTGCATTACCTACTCATTCTCTTGGAGTGTCCATCCATCATTCCCAACACCTCTCAATCTCACTTGATCAAATGCATTAGTCTACGCTCCCAATCTTTCTCTTCTTTAAGGGTTTGTAAAACTCACTTCTGGTCTCTCTTAAGTTTTCTCTTTATGTATACTCAGAAAATGAGAGGATCCAACTTCATGCTAGCCACGAGACTCACATGATCTCTTTGAAGGAAAAATAAGTTCACCCTTCCAAGTATATGTGTGTCTACCATGCTCCATAACTAAAAACATTCTTTTGAAAGTATTCTACATAGTTGACCTTTCAATAGACATTAGGTTACTTGAATTTATTAATGGTTACTCCCTCTATCTCCTTAGGTTTGTCTGGCTTGAATCTCTAAATATCTTTGGGTCTCACTCTCTCTCTATTCAACAAAAGTTCTATGCTTTTGTTGTAATGGAGGATCCGCTCTAGTGTGATTATCCTTTAGAGGATTCACTTAGCAAAATGTGTTCTAGGCTCTTTTCCAATGTTTTCTATCTCTGACTCAAGAATTATTATTCCAAACCTATCTATCCTGTTTGGTGGGCTTGTAGCCACATTCATGGTTTCTTGCTTGTCAATATAGGATCCCGCTTTGAATTTAACCACTCAGTGTCCAATTTCGAGGAATTTATTGGAATTTTAGACTTGGACCATAGAACTCCTTAAACCACTCCCATAGATGCATACATAAGCATTTCATTTGGATATACTCTAGCTAATTCTTGTAGGTACCTTTAGAAGTTTTTAAGTTGCTAGCCATGAACTACCTTTGGACCTCTTGATGCTAAACAAGATTTTGGAATTCCTTGTTCCTGAGCCCAATCTTATAAGGATGGTCACTCAATTTCTAAGCCCTCAAACTAGTTGTGAGATTGACACTAGCCTTAGATGATGTAATGCTTTGTCTCTCTCTTCCGTAGTTTCTACCAGACCTAAGGTTCATATAATTAGATGGTTTCCCAATACCGAAGTACAATCCCATTGTAGAGTCCTTTTGTATTAACCATTTTCTCATTTAAAATCATCTTTTTGTCAACTCTTGTCTTCCGATAAGCGCCATTAGTAATGCATACATTGTATCGTTTTTTGACATTTTTCTCGACGAATTTAGGTTCTTTTTAGTTAGGTTTTCCACACCTTTGTTCTATATACTCTTGGACCTCAGAATTTAGGGTTTCTTAATCCATATTTATGCCTATCGTAACCCTAATTAATTAAAACACTACTTGCACTTAGCCTAGGCTAGGAATTAGAGAAAGGGGGTTTAGTGTTCCTCCAATCTCACACCAAAATTCCCTTGGTGATGCCCAAGTTCGTAGGATTCGCACTCCCTAGCATCCCAGATGCCATTATCTTTCTTAGGACTTCCCAATATCTATAGTTATCTATAGAAATCCCAAAAATTAGGCAAAAAACTGATAGAAAATGGGAAACCCTAAAACATCCATTTTCCTTGTTTGTCGATGGCCCTATCTATCATGATGGAGATCCCTATTTTTCACGATGGATAGAGTCTATCATGAGTGGTTGTCTATCATAATGGATGCATCTACCATAACAGGCATGTCTCTCTTGATAGACTGAGTCTATCATATCTCTCTATCATGATGGACATGTTTATTGTAGTTCTTGTTTGTCATTTGTTGTGTGATGGAAAACATCTATCGGCAAGTTGAGTTGATTGTAATGGAGAGAATGTTGGATGGGCGATCTATCACATTAGATGTATAAGTCTATCATGATGGATAGGGTGCTCATTGCGATGGGCACCATTTGTCACAAAGTTTGTTTATCATTTGTCACCTATAGTCTTTGTCTATTGCAATGGATAGAGAAAACACTATCTTTAATAACTTCAAGTGATTCATGATGCCCTTAGTGTGTAGACTATCATGCTCTACTTGCATTTACAGAATACCAAAAGTTTGAGTCTATCACAATTGTGAGACATAGTCATTTTAGGATGCATGCAGAGTTTTGTCAACCTATTGATGTTATTCTTCCTCCTAATGTTGAAATATGGCAAAGAATCTCAAAAACACATAGGAAAATCAAAGCACAAGATCTCTCCCTCAATCTCTCTCACAAGTGAAATGATGGGAATGAGTTGGATGTCATGAGAGCACTAAATTGTGCGCTCTCATTAGATTAGACAAGACTTTAGAATTACACTTCTGATTACAAGTTCATGCGCTTAGAGAAATAATAAAAGAATAAATAACTGATACAAGAATTGGTACAACTTAAGTGTGATAGGTATATAGAACTCAACTAGAGATGATGGAGAAGATCCCAGAACCTAGGACCATATGTATCAAGCAGGATCTCTTGATTACAAGAACTTCCTTTAGGGAGATGAACTAGATACAAGAAATAACTAAACAAGATCTCATACTATGGGATTACAAGAGGACACAACTAGATGTCCAAAACTAGACCAATCACGACTAAAACAAGGAATAAGACAAGAACTAGAACTTTGAAGGAACTTCTTTGATGATCATGACTCCTTGAGCTCCCAAGATTGACATTCATAAGAATAAGCATTTATGTAGCCACCCCTCCTTATAAAGGTTTCCAAGGGAGGTTCATCAAAGGTGGTTGCAAATTGATAATGTCATAGATGAGATCAACAATTTGAAACATGATCTTTGGATGTCAAAATCATGCAAGAAGATAGTCCAACTTAGGGTTTTGCACGTTCTGCATGCAATGGAAGCATTGGTTTCCTCAAATTATGAACCAATCATGACATATATAAGTCACATGGAATTTGAGGTTCAAGATGGTTTCCTTTGTCCGTGACATCACCTCCCTCTCAAGCCAGGAGCTCCACGAGAAGCAATGATGATCTCTAGTCTTGGTTTCATTGGATTTTTCTTATGTAATTCTCAAACCTTGATCAGTGCTCTATGAAGGTTCTCTACAGGTTCCCAAGTGCAATCGTTGATGTCATACCCTTTCCAATGAACAAGGTACTCGAATCTTCCTCAGGATATTCTCGAACCTAGGACATCCTCGACTTCAAATTATTCATGATCATCAATCTTGAGAGGTGGTGAAGGACTAGGTCGCTCCTCCCTCAATGGTGAAATTTGATATGGTTCCAACATAAATACATGGAAAAATGATGTATTCTCATGTACTTTCTAACTAGAGCTTGAAAGTGACTACATTAATCTTGGCCAAGATGGTGAATGGAACAAATCTATGATGGTCTAGCTTTGCACAAGGCCTGAAAGTCTACAAATTAATTTTGATTCTGGCATAAACTCATCTCTAGGAGTGGGTTGGAAGAGTTTCCATTGATGAGGTCTTCCTTCTAGTTGTTTTTCTTGTTTCCTTTAAAAAAAGGCAGTTATTACATTGAATAGCTTAGGTGATGCATTCATTCAATGTCTTAACCTCTGGCATCATGAGAAAAAGTTCCTTCACATCATCTCTGAAACTCCATCCAAGCTTTCATATCAAATAATCTTCAAGCCAAGTGAGATCATATATCAACTACCTAAATTATGATGAATAGGTAGAGGCAAGGTAGTTACCTTGATGATGTGAGAGAGATTTTTTCTCTGTTTATGATAAGGATGAAGATTTGAATGAACAAACCCCTGAAGTATGGAAATAGGTTGATAATGGAAGAGACTTGTCCATGTATGATTTCAAATCAGATTGTTTCAGCAAAGCAACAAATTTTGAAAAGAATTAGAATCTTGCATATAGACATTGATGGATTTCTCAAATGTATATACAAGGGTCGGATTAGATAATTGATCATATTACCAAACTCGTCAAAAGCTTAGAACAAGAGCATCACTGTGTGAAAAGTGCAATTTTGTTAATCAACAAATGATGTCATCTTGCTACATTCGAGAAAACGAATGTCCATTGAAATTGAACTTGGTTTGCTTTTTGAAGCCTTCGGTACTTCCATACATAACTACATTTATTAATGAAGAAAGAAGTCAATGATCTAAATTCAATTTGTTCATCTTATGATGAAGAGGAATCATTATTTCTGCCTCAAAATTATGCCAAAAAAATCAGCTATTTGAATCGAGGGTAAAGTCAAAAGAGAACATTCACTTCCAAATAAAAATAGGAGCGATTTTTTTTCCATCAATAAAAGCAAAACTGATGATGCGCGTTAGCGGAAAAATTGGAGAAGAACTCTAATAATAGAGTTCGAAGGTTATAAAAGAGGAATTTTCCTCTCGTCTTCCGTCTGGCATGAAAGTATTTCAGTAGTCATCATCTGTGTGTTACCGTGCTCTAACTGTTGCACTTAAGATCTCTGAAACTAAAGTCTATACATGCCCTCCTCCTTCAACGCTCTACCATAGCTGATGAATTTTGAAGCTTTGAGAACTGAAGATGAATGCTCATTGCTTATACTCTCGAAAGCTCAACCATGAGCGGACTATGCTGAACGTACTATTCTTCAACCATATCGCTCATCTAGCAACACTTCGACTTCACCATGTTCTAAGAATTTTGCACATTCCAACATCTCTGTTCCATTTCTTTGACAACCACTTGGACAATAAATCCTGTTCTCGCAATTCTCATGATATTCTGATGATGCCAATATCACCAACTCTAACAGGATTTCCTCCGAAAAGTTCCTTTGATAAGAACAAGGGCAACACTAACATGATTTCCTCTGACAAGTTTCTCTGATAAGAACAGGGACTTGACATTGATGTTCTAATAGCAACATGGGTTGCTGCCAACCACATAATTCACAGCTGATTTTTTTGTGTGCTTTGATGCTTGGGAGAAATTTGATGAAAAATTATATATCTGATAGCAATTTGAATCAAATCACTTATTGTTAAGCAAACCTATTGTTTATATCAGACATACCTATATAATTTAAAGATCAAATGTTTGAAGTGTTAGCTAGTTAGCCGACCAATTGTGAAGCAACATTTGAAAATTTACATACGTTTGGCTGCACTCTTTCATGTGTAAGTTGACATGATCCACTAATCGAGCATTTTACATTTAACATTCAAAACCCGACATGAAGATTTGGCACTACAACTCAGGTACAGATGATTTATATTTTTCAACATATGCATAAACGATAAGTGTAAAGTATCATTGTTTCGTCTTACTCCTTGGGAGTGGTAGATTTTTTGTAAACCTTGTTCAATCTCCTCGCTGTTGAGGGCTAATCATTTTGATATGAGGGCCTCCATGGAGATTAGCAAGTGGGCGATCCTCATCATGCCACACATTCCATTGACTATTGAAGCAGCCATGATTGCACACACATCATATTCTTAGCAATTGGGGTATTTAGGATTTTGATCAATGGAAAAAACAATGTATCGAAAAATCACATGTGTACATTCATTGAACTTCTTCTTCGAGCCTTGATCGGTAAGGTTTCCTTATATTCTCAAACATTTTGGTTTAATTGCATATCTTTAGGAGACTATAAATCAACAAAATTGGATACCAATGAGCTTTTAGATTTAGTAGTAGAACATAAAGAGAAGGTCAAGCAAGAAGTACAATATATTATTAAAATTGTTCAATTTAAATCACATCAAGAAGAAAGAAAAATGGATGAATTATTGAAAAAGTATGATGAATGAAACCTAGGGACAAAAGGTTGTGGAAACCTTACGAAGAGATAAAGGCAAGTTTATAGGGGTAAATGTTACAAATTATCTAGGTACATTCGGAGATCTAGCTAAGCTACATGGATTACCAGAACCTAAGTGGAAAATGTACCTAGATAGGATTGCAATAGGAACAATTATGGTTGTAATTGAACCACATAGTGAACTTGAATGGGAGGAATTTAGGAAGCAGATGCATAAAGAATTCTATTTCGATAACTTTAGTCAACATAGTAAAGAGGTCTTTATGAAGTGGATTAACAACCCAAAGCCTCAAGTTTCAATTAGGCAACTTCATGGTGAATTTTTAAAACATTTTTCACAACTACTAGAGAATGATAGGGTAGCCCTTACTTCAGATATAGTATTATACTTTCTTAAGATTTCGGCTCTAAATGTAAAAATTGAGGTTGAGCGAAGACTTGAGGAGCCAAGTAAGTGATATGGGCTTACTGATGATTGGGCTATTGTTAAGAGAGTGGTTGAGGGAGTTTCACATATGAAGCAACACCAATCTCTTCTTCATGAATCAGTGCCTAATTAGTCTCCTAATTTCCTCTCTACTCATGAAGCTAGAGAGACCCATATAACTGCAAAGATTGAGCATTCATCATCTTCATCAAAGTTACCAAATGATTTACAATTTGAAATCTTATTTAATAAATTAGATAATATGATGGAGATGCATGCAAATATATCAAAGGAAGTGTCTTCCTTACAAAATGTAGTTTATGCACTAAATTCATAGGATAAATGCTTTACAAAAACTCAACCTACTCAATTTACTCAGCCTATTTCATCATCTAATCCTAAAAAAAGTACCACCTCCTGTACCTCAACATACCAATCAAAGAAACTTCAAAGAGCTTGAGACTCTGAACATTAAGAGATGTGTTTGGTGTGATTCCACTGACCATCTCACCTATACTTTTGAGCCTTTAAAGGAATCTAAGAAGAAAAGACTTTTCATTGATATTGACAAGAAGTTGTGTGATTATAGGACATGTCTTTCTTTAGCTGTTAGCGATCTTGAAACTGATCAATCTAGAGAAATAAGAATTACTCTATCGAAGTTCTAATTAAATCTAGAGATGATATGATACAAAAGACCACTTGGAATTTGCCTATTGAAGGATTCCCTATTTATTCACACATTTCAAATGTTTAATGGAAGAGAAAAGGGGATGATAAAGAAGACCTAAATGATTGAAAAGAAGAACAACAGGGAGAGAGATGAGAGAAGAATCAAAGAAGACTTGATTTGAACAGAGAGAAGGTTTAACAGAAGTGAACAAAGAAGAAAGGAAATTAAAAAAGCTAAATAGCCTATGATATGAAATAATAAAAGTAAAAATAAATCTTCAAAAAAGCTAGAGGAAAAAATTAATGATGGAAAAACAAAATGATGAAAAACAACTCCATGAAAAATAATTAAAGCAACGTAAAAGAACTCCAAAATCTATTCTTATATATGAGCTTGAGTGAAAAATTGATTCAAAAGAGATATTATATAATATTTTGTTGAAACGCCAAGTGATCATGACACTTGAGCTGATATTTTCAATTGCTAAGATTGAATTTGGAGAGAGTTTTATGAAGTTAATCAAAAGGAAGAGATTTCCTCTTACACAAGAGGTGGAAATGGAAGATGTTTCTAACGTGACTCAATGGATGAAAGATTCTCTTTCTTTTGATTCAGATGAAGATTAAAATTCTTGAAAAGTTAATAAAAATTTACTAGGTCCAATTATTCCAGATGATAAAAGCAACCATTCTCAAAGTAACTTAAGGCAAAGCTTTTGGGCAAGAGGCACACTAGAGATGAAGATCAATTTAGTTCACAAAAAGAAATCATATTCAGCTTTGGCTCTAATTGATTCTAGGTCAGAAAGTAATATGATCTCAAAAGAGTTATTTGATAAATCAAAATAGTCAATAGACAAAATGACGGTTGGATTATAGACCTACAAACAATAAATGTGGCTCACTCTTACGAGCATGTGCGAATATAACTGTAAGTAGAGTATCTAAGACATTTCACTTCTTCATCCAAGATAATTGTTCCTATGATATTATCTTAGGTTAGCCTTTTATATGCAAGGCTAGAATGGAAACAAAAGTTATGGATGATGGGTCTGCACATGCAAGGAGTAGATCTAAGGATGATCTTCAATCACTCCAAGTGATGATAGTAAATCCTAACCATATTCAAAATCAAGAACAAATTAGGAAGACTCCCATTCATTCACACGAGAAGGTATGAGAACATCATATACCTCTTCGTCCATTCTGAGACTACTTTGATCAGAATTTTTCTTAGGTGCCATTGTTGAGCAAGATAGTGGTGGTCCTTCATCTGATGTCTCACAACTTTCTGTAAATACCTTAGATAGTTTCACACTTTTCTTTCCTTCATCTTATTTACAGTTTTTACATCATAAGAAGATCCCTAAAAAACTTATAGAAAATTATGAAAAATATTGAAACGAAAAGGTTATATTTATCTAAAGAACAACTTATAGAAAATTATGAAAAATATTGAAACGAAAAGGTTATATTTTATCTAAAGAACATATTGAACATGTGATCAAAACTTCATCTAATTTTTCATTATTTGAAGAACTTTAATATATCTTGCATGAAAAGGATAGTTTCCTATTTGTGCTCTTAAATTCACTTGAAGAAT
The DNA here is from genome assembly GCA_020310875.1 of Ceratopteris richardii. NCBI lineage: Eukaryota > Viridiplantae > Streptophyta > Polypodiopsida > Polypodiales > Pteridaceae > Ceratopteris > Ceratopteris richardii. The sequence goes on from MU260671.1 coordinate 139,868, forward strand.
ATGAACTAATTGCAAAATTTATTATGAATCATATCTATAAAGAAGGTAAAGTTAATACAAAATATAAAACACGATAAGAAAATTAAAACTATTGTCTAACCATTACCTAAGGGGAGTGAAGAGAAATGCAAATAGGTCTCAAAAGATCCTAGTTTACGTGACCGTACAAATATAGGTAATACATTTACTGATGAAGCTTTAAAATTAGTTAAAACAAGAAATGATTATCAATTTTTGTTACTTGCTAAACATGATTTATTCCAAAGAGTTATTAAAAATCCTATCAAGCTTTTTCATTACATCCTAAAGAAATAGATTGTGCAAATCCACAACTCGTACCTCCAATGATTATCTTTACTCTACCACATATCCCATGGAATCTTCATCCTATACCAGTTCTAAATGCTCATTTTCCTGAGTTGATGAGGCTACTTAATGAGAAGATTCACATGTGGATTCCTGGGCCATCTGTAGCTCCATATTCAAATAGATGGTTCATGATTGTTGTATATTATGGAATCATTGTATTTTAAATGGATTTTTAATGTTATAAATGTCCAGAAGGTTTTAATGTGGTTGTGTTTGATCTAGCAGGTGAAGAAGCATGAGGGCATGGATACAAGTGGATGCATATAAATAAATAAATTTGAAGATTAAATCGAAGACTTCTAGAATAAGTCATATTTAGGTTTAACTTGTTGTAAAAGTAGTGATTCGCTTAGAGAGTAACATCTTTTATAAATAAAGTAGTTTTTCCTAAACGTTGCTTCTAAAAGTGACGGCTCTCATGTAAGTTCTATTTTCAGGATGTAATAGAAATAATCCTATAAATATGGGTACTCTCTAAGGCAAAGAACTTCGGCAATACATTGGCAACATTGGCACCTAAGGCTCCCTTGGCTACTGCGAGGCAATTTTAATTTTGAATGGCAATATAGAGTTGTAGACTCCCAAAGGTAGGAGGATGTGAACCCACAACCTCCTACTTACAAGGGAAGTACTTTAACCACTACTCCATCTCTTTGAGTTATCACTCTATCTCCCTTTTGTGATATTTACATCAACTTCATCTCCCTCTTCCATTTCCAAGTCCCAAGTTAAGCTCACACATGTGGAAGCACCCATGGATTTTCCTAGGGAAGTGTGTCATAAAAAGGGCATAACTTTCAGTATATAACTTGGTATTTAGGATATAATATATCATTGGAAAGCTCTCGGAACACGATTTTTAGCTACTCTATTAGATTGAGAATCCAACATAGTTTGAAAGAGGGATTTGTTTTTCTAGTTATAGATCCTATAACGATGGAGGATTTTGGCAATTCACATTTACCTGGACTCTCATTCGAGCAACAGTTAGAGATTATGCACCAAGAACTTCAAGCACTTCAACAAGCTATACAAGGGTGCTATGCTATGCTCCAATTCGATGGAAAAAAGGATGGCCTATTTGTCCTATCATGGATCTCTTTATTTGACAATTTCGATTCTGATGAGTCATATTGAGAAAATAAGAAAGTCAAGTTTGCCACCAATTATTTGGTAGGAAGATCTCAGCTATGGTGGAATTATCTTTGTCGTCATGCAAATTGTCCACGCACATGGAAGGCTTTTCAAGAAGAGTTTAAGGATTCTTTTCTACCTTTATAGTTCAACCTACATGTTCGACAATTATGGGCTGAATTTACATGGATGGAAGGTGATACATTGATAACCTATACGGACCGGTTTTACCAATATTTAGTAAATCTTTGCTTGCTTGAAGATGTTTCCAATTATACTATGAAGAAGAAGTATGATGATGGGATATATAAGGAGGTTCAAGCAAAGCTTCACTCACGCTAGCCTACATCGCTTCACGAAGCCATTGCCTTTGCTCATGATGCAAAGAATGAGTACCAATTACTTATCAAGGGGATCTATTTGCAGTAGCCATATCAACAACAATCTTTTTGCTAGCTTAATTTTCTTTGATTATATGAACTGCATTTACACATAGAATTTTTGAAAATACTTTAGATATACTTTTGAAAATGAATTAGAATATTGACTTACATAAAACTTCTTTATCACCTCACTATGATCATTTAATTTCTGCATATCATTCCCAATTACATTAAACTTTTGGGTTTCCAATTCCATGCATGTGTTTTACATGGTTCATGCTTACTATTGTTTAGTGATGGGACATGTGAGTGATCATCCATGTCTGTATTTCTATTTATCAACTGAGGTCAGTTGCTTGTTAAATGGGAGGCGTGTTGTATATTATGGAATCACGGAAGGTTAAATGGATTTTTAATGTTTTAAATGTCCAAAAGGTTTTAATGTGGTTGTGTTTGATCTAGCACGTGAAGAAGCATGAGGGCATGGATACAAGTGGATGCGTATAAATAAATAAATTTGAAGATTGAATTGAAGACTTCTAGAATAAGTTATATTTAAGTTTAACTTATTGTAAAAGTAGTGGTCTGCTTAGAAAGAGACACCTTTTGTAAATAAAGTAGTTTTTCCTAAAAGTCGCTTCTAAAAGCGATGACTCTCATGTAACTTCTATTTTTAGGACATAATAGAAATAAACCTATAAATATGGGTACTCTGATAGACTCGGCCATCAGAGTTCAGGAGGGGGAGATTGCACCCAATATCGCGTTGATTGTCTCTCTATTTATGATTCGTGTTTTGTCTTCTGTCTACCTCTATGTGTGTGTGCACTAAAGATCCTGATAACAATGATACCTAGGAAAAATGTAAAGCTGAGGTTTATATAGGACTTAGGACATGATAATAGACTTACAATTAGGAATGTAGGAATTGTCTATTGTAGGAGAATTTGTTGAAGCATTTTTTGGTCATTCTATCTATTCAAGGGATGATTTATATTTTGGCTATGATCAATTTCAACTTGCTATTTAGATTAAGGATATCATGACTATGAAAACTCATCTAGGATTAGTCCATTTATGTACTTTGCCACATGGAGCTACAAATGCAGTAGCACACATAATGAATGCGATGAATATGGTCCTACATGACTTCATTCCTAATGTAACTATACCTTTTATATATGATTAGGATATGAAGAGAATGTAAAAGATGAAACTCTAGATTCTTGTGGCTCTAAAGAATATGTTGTGGACCATATCTTTGATTGTGAATAGAGTCTTCAAAGATTTGAAGAGGTTGGCCTTACATTTTTGATTGAGAAGTCTATTTTTCGTGTTAATGAGGTTCTAATAGTTGGACATTTATGTGGATATTATGTTCGAAGATTGTATCCACCTAAGATTGACACCATAAATAAGATTTTTGAGACATGTAGCAATATTAGTGAAGTTATATGATTCCTTGGTGCTTGTGTATTTTATTCAATTTGGATTCCTCGCTATGCACATATTGCTAACTATCTATATGATTTTGCTAAGAAAGAATCGGAAATTTCTACGGACAAAAGTGCATTCAAAGTCTATGAGGGAATTTAAAAAAATTTCTTCCTAATGCCCCTATTTTAAAATCTGTTAATCATTATGAACAAACCCATTATCTTGACTACCAATATGAATCCAATATGCATAGGATGAATTATTGTTCAGGATGACAAAGAGGGAAAAAGATATGTAGTTAGATTTGGAGTCAAAATATCACATGAAACTCAGAGGAATTATCTACAAATTAAAAGAGAACTTTCGGGTTTAGTCACTACATTAAAAACTGATAAAGAATATTTTATTGGAGCCAATGTAATTGTGGAGATAGATTGCTACCACTCATAAGAATGATAACCAATCGTTCATCACCTGATATCGCCATGCTAAGATGGATATCATACATCCTGTGTTAATACATATTATTGGAGAGTCTAATTTTATTGGAGATATGCTTTCTAGAGCTAGGTATGATCAAGATGAAGTACCAGAATTACAAACAATCATCCATAGACTGATGGACGAAGAGAATGGGTGAATCAAGTCCTGGAACAATATCTTTGTTGCACCATGAACTATGATTGAAATGATCGGTTTGAGCTTTTATCCTTTCTAGAGTTTTCCTATAACAATAGTGTTCATATATCTACTAAGGAGGCTCCCTTCTTTGCAAATTATGGACAACATTCAAGGATGGATATACAACTCTCAAATCATGTCAAGAACCCAATAGCCAAAGATAAGGCTAAATATGTCATGGATATTCACAAAGAAATCAAGGAATTAACGCAATTAATTATGAATCTCAAGCATGTCTGTATGAACAATTTAAAATTGATGAATATGAAGGAGAGTGGCAAGACATTTTGAAGATAACTTAGTACTTTGATTAAATCACCTGCATGTTCTACAAATAGGTTCAATGATATTAGAGAATGAGCTTTTAATTATATCTTAAAAGATAGATTTATTATGGGGACATGCAAGCAGAAAGATCAAATTTCCTCACAGAGTACTTCGAACTAAAGAACTTCAATTGCAAGTAATGAAAAATATGCATGATACTTTATGGGGTGGACATAAGAATTTTGTGGCTACATATGAAAAAAGTAGAGAAAGTTTTTGGTGGCCAAGAATCTATGTTAATGTAAGGGATTATGTTTATTCTTTTGCAATATGTCAAATGCATTCATCAATTAAGCATATGGATCCGTTACATCCTACCTATCCATCTTGTATTCACTATAAGTGGGTAGTTGATGTAGTGACCATGCCGAAAGGTATATATAAAATGTGGTATATAGTAATTTCAAGATAAGACCCTACAAACCATGTAGAAGGCCGAGCCCTAGGATCTAAAACAACATACAATGTTTGTAAATTTTTACTTGAAGATGTAATATCAAGAGTTTGATATGTTTAGAAACTAGTGGTTGATAGGGGTGAGTTAGATGCTCGAGGCTAGAGACTTCTTTGCATGGCATGCAATTCTTTTGGCAACTTACAACTACTTATAACCCCAAGGCTAATGGGAAAATAGAAAGAGGTCATTCTCCAAGTAATTTCTAAAGCCGTTAATGCTGATATTAAAGAATGGAAAAAAATTTTACCTTTTTGAATTATGGGCTCATAGAATGACTTGCACTAGGAAAATGGAGTATATGCGAGCAGAATTAATGTATTGTCAGAAATCTATTTTTCTGGTAAAGACTCAAATACTTACATGGTCTACTCTTCCATGGCATGATAATCTATCTATTGAAGATCTCTTAGCTCTAAGAATTCATGAGCTTGAACAAGGAAATGAAAAGTTAGATGAAGCTACTGCTAAGTTAAAAGAAGAATAAGACCTATTTGGATAAGTCACATAGGTTAAGGCCAAAGGAAATTCAAATGGACGATTGGGTTTTGATTTACGATAGTACATTTGATTCCAAATACGATGCACATAGGAAGTTAAAATAGTTTTGGTTTGGACCTTACGTGGTGCTAAATGTTAATTAAAAAGGAATTTATGCTTTACGAGAATCGATAGGAACACTCTTAAAACTTTACTTGCATGCAAAAGGAATAAAAAAAGAGATGATAAAAAAATATGAATTATTAAATGATGAAGAGGATTAATGAAATTTGGAAAGCAAATAAGATGATTTATTTAAAAGAAATTTATCTCATGAGAAATAAAATATTATTTAAAAGGATATATGATTTTTTGCTTCTAATGTGGATTTTCTTTTGTGGGAATTAGAAAACAAAGAAAAAGAGATTCCTAAGTATGGATGCTCAAAAATCTTCAAGAAAATCTTCAAGGAGAACTTTAGATGAAGCAAGGAACAAAGCTATGAGTAAAACTAGTAACATTCCATTGGACCAATCTACAATTTATATTTTTCTTTCAATGTATTTGTTCCCTAAAGTTATTAATATTCCGACTTGTCAATTGTATTACCAAGCCCACTCTCTCCCCTCAAGAACTTCAATGTATCTTTATTGAACACAAGTACACTAGATGGAAGGCTATGTTACCCCAGTTGTATTCTTACCTCAGGTTTGCCATGTTGGCATCTTTGTAATTATCCTGGTATTGAGGTGCTCCTGCACCTTGCACTGATGTAACTTGTCCTGTTAATTTATATTTTCCTATTTTTCTCGAAAAAAAAAAGAAAGCGCTCACTTCCAAATAAGAAAGATAGCAGCGGTGTTTCTTTCCATTGATTAAAGCAGAATTTCTGATTTGCCTTACTGCAAAATTGGAGAAAAAACTCTAATAATAGAGCTTGAAGGTTATAAAAGAGAAGCTTTCCGCTAGTCTTCGGCTCGGCGTAAAATTATTTCATTAGACATCATCTGTGTGCTATCGTTCTCTAATGTCTGTGCTCAAGATCTGTGTCACTCGAATCCATACATGCCCTCCTCTATCAACGTTCTATGATAGCCGATGAATTCTGAAGCTCTCAGAACTAAATACGAATGCTTATACTCTGACATGCTAAACTTACTATTCTCCGACAATATCGCTCATCTGACAACACTCTGACTTCACCATGTTCTAAAGATTTCACCATGTTCTAAAGATTTCCGTTTCTCCAAATTCTAATAATATTCCTACCACACCAATATCACCAAGTCTAACATGATTTCCTCCGACAGGTTACTTGGATAAGATTGACGTTCTGACAACTGCATCGATTGCCACCAATGATAAAATTAACTCCTGAATTTTCTATGTGCTCTGATGAAAAATTCTATTCCTAAGAGTGATTCGAATCAAATCACTTATTGTTGAGCAAATCTATTGTTTATATCACACATACCTATATAGTTTAAATATCAAAGGTTTGAAGAACTAGCTATTTAGCCGACCAATTCTGAAGCAACATTCGACTATTTACATACATTCATCTCCACTCTTTTCTCTGTAAGTTTACTTGATCCACCAACTGAGCATTTTACTTTCACAAAGTAGCTTTCGGAGTTTTTTTTCTGCCACTCGACTCTTGTCTAGATCTCCAACTGTGGCAATGAGTTATTAAAGAAACCCCTCATAGTCCTTAAGTACTACCATGTTCTTCTCCAAGATTAGGGCAGACCATGATAATCCTTGGCCATATAGCAAGGCTCCAATAAACCCAACCTTGGATGCCTCATCAATGTATCAATCACGTTGCATATGCATGTACAATTTAACTTGTTGGAGAAATCCATGGAACTTTGTACGATCACTATCAAACTTTTTTGGCATGCAAATCTTGGGTTCTTTTATGAAGGATGGGCTAGGCCATTGATTTACATGAATAATTGATTTTCTTGAAGATTCTCAATTTTTCCTTGTAATTCCTCGAGAGTGCACCTACATGCACCCGATGTTCCATCTCGACTTATGTCTATCTATGAGTTAGGTCATCGATTTGCTATTAGAGACTTCGAAGTGATGCCACAATTTGTTCATAAGTGTTCTCTATGATGCCTAGTCTTCGATAGAAGCCAGTCTTGCCCAAATGTCAAGGGAGCACTAGATTGTGCCCTTTGACTAGATTAGAAAGATTTTAGAATTACACTTTCGATTAAAAGATCACCCACATAGTGAAATAATACAAGAATAAATAACTGATACAAGACTTCCCACAACCTGGGATTGATAGGTATACATAACTCAACTAGAGATGATGCTGAAGATCCAAGAACCCGAGACTGTAGGTGTGACACTACAACATATCAAGGGAATACCGACGGTCAGTGTACCGACGTGCAGCTGTCGGCGTCAGTATACCCCTCGGGAAATTTGGGAAACCTGCATTGCCTCGGAATCATAGCCGTGTCGGATCGGAATCACAGCGTCAGTATAAGCGTTGGTATATGCGTCGGTATATGCATCGGTATTTTGCTGAAACTACCGACGCATATACCGACGCTCTCTTTTTAATTGGGCCCGAACCCGAAATTCGTCATTCTGAGCATTTCGAATGTAGAACTTCCCCTTTCGAGTTCGCGCGGGCCAACAGCAGAGCAGAACTCTATTTGTCATCCTCTCTCTCTCTCTCCCTCTCTCCCTCCCTTCCCTCTCTCTCTCTCTCCCTCTCTCTCTCTCCCTCCCTTCCTTCTCTCTCTCTCTCCCTCTCTCTCTCTCCCTCCCTCTCTCTCACTATCTCTCTCTCTCTCCCTCTCTCTCTCTCACTCTCTCCTCGTCTCTCTCCCTCTTTCTCTCTCCCTCTCTCTTTCTCTCTCCCTCTCTCTCTCTCTCTTTATACAGACCTCTATCTTTATAGATCTGAAGTTTTGCTTTTGCTAATATGTTCTTTGTTTGGTTTTGCAGGAGAATTTGGCATCAAAGCTTTGGAAATTTGACGAAGAAGCACTTCAAGTGGAATTACAAAAATTACATCAATGTAAGTAAAACATATATCACTCATCTATCTTTCTTTATATTTTTGTTTTCTAATATCTTCTCTCTTTATATTTTTGTTTTCTAATATCTTCTCTCTTTATTTTTGTTTGAGAGAGAGAGAGCGAGAGAGAGAGAGGGATATGCATATGCATACATGCATGCATATGCATACATGCATGAATGCACATGCATACATGCATGCATGCATATGCATACATGCATGCATGCATACATGCATACATGCATATGCATACATGAATGCATATGCATACATGCATGCATATGCATACATGCATGCATATGCATACATGCATGCATATGCATACATGCATGCATGCATATGCATACAAGCATACATGCATATGCATACATGCATACATGCATATGCATGCATGCATACATGCATGCACACACATGCATACATGCATGAATGCACATGCATACATGCATGAATGCACATGCATACATGCATATGCATACATGCATATGCATACATGCATATGCATACATGCATGTGCATGCATGCATATGCATACATGCATATATGCATATGCATACATGAATGCATATGCATACATGCATGCATACGCATGCATACATGCATGCATGAATACACATGCATACATGCATGAATGCACATGCATGCATACATGCATGAATGCACATGCATGCATACACATGCATACATGCATGAATGCACATGCATACATGCATGCATGCATGCATATGCATACATGCAAACATGCATATGCATACATGCATGCATGCATGCATGCATATGCATATGCATACATGCAAACATGCATATGCATACATGCATGAATGCACATGCATACATGCATGAATGCACATGCATATATGCATATGCATACATGCATACATGCATATGCATACATGCATATGCATACATGCATATGCATACATGCATATGCATACATGCATATGCATACATGCATGAATGCACATGCATACATGCATGCATATGCATACATGCATGAATGCACATGCATACATGCATGAATGCATATGCATACATGCATACATGCATATGCATACATGAATGCGTATGCATACATGCATGCATACACATGCATACATGCATGAATGCACATGCATACATGCATGAATGCACATGCATGCACATGCATATATGCATGCATGCATGTATGCATATGCATACATGCATACATGCATACATGCATACATGCATATGCATGCATGCATGCATATGCATACATGCATACATACATGCATACATGCATACATACATGCATACGTGCATGCATGCATGCATGCATACATGCATACATGCATATGCATACATGCATGCATATGCATAGATGCATGAATGCACATGCATACATGCATACATGCATGAATGCACATGCATACATGCATGAATGGATATGCATGCATGCATGCATGTATGCATATGCATACATGCATGTGCATGCATGCATTTGCATACATGCATGCATGCATGCATATGCATACATGCATGCATATGTATACATGCATGCATATGCATACATGCATACATGCATACATGCATATGCATACATGCATATACATGCATGCATACACATGCATGCATGCATGCATACACATGCATACATGCATGCATACACATTAAGCTAATTGAAGTTCCCCAAAAGGAATTTTATTCATTGCCACTGTACTCAGAGAATTGACCAAAAGTTTGAGTAGGTGTCTCAACGAAATAGTAAGTTTTGGACCTTGAATCATATGCCTACCTATCTGTTTTGCTCCTATCATTTGTGCATCATCTTCCAAGCATCATATGTGATCATTTATGCTTATTAGGTAGCTAAAGAGGCCCACAAGACTCTCCAGCCATCACTTATAGTAGGTGTGAAGCAGGTTTTAGCTACACCAATTCATCTCTTGTGATTATCCACCATCTCCTCCAACATTGGCATCAGAGCAATTTCAATCAAGATGGGAGATGGATTTCCATCCTTCATTGACAAATTGGATAGGAACAACTACTCAACATGGTCCCTAAGGATGTTAGCATATATTCAAGGGAGAAGCCTATATGGATACATCTTAGGAGATGAAGACATGCCAATCTTCAGGAGCAAGAATCAACCAACAAGGGAAGAGCAAGAAACGCTAACCACATGGTGTGCAAAGGATGCTCTTGTCAGGTCATATCTAGTAAACTCAATCTCTGATTTCTTGTTACCACATGTTAGAAGTTGTAACACCTCCCAAGAGACTTGGGAAGTCCTTTCATCATACTTCTCCTCCAACACAAGAGCTAGGAAGAATCAATTGCGGATGGAATTCATAACCCTCAAGAAACAACCAAAGCAAGGAGTGCCTAATTATATAACCAAAATGAAAGATGTTGCACACAAAATTGCAAGCATTGGAGAAGAGATAGAGGAAGAGCAAATACCTTCACCACAACAATGGACCTCTACATGGATATGCAAATACCTAATCTCAACACCTTGATGGGACAACTCTTCACCCATGAAGCAAAACTCAACAGAAATGGTGACAACTCAAGAGGTAATCAATCTTCTACCCTTTATACAGATAAGAATATAGTTAAGGATAAAGTTTAAAGTAAGAAACAGGATGAAAAGGCTAGTACCTCTCAAGTTAATTATGCAGGAAGAGGAAGAGGTGCTAGAGGTAGGGGCAGAGGAGGAAAACAAGGCAGGGGAGACCCTACAACAATTCACCATGCAACATATGTGGTCTTAACAACCAAACTATAGAAGAATGCTACAAAAATACAAGGAACCAAAGGGGAAGAGGCTTCCATAGAGGAAGCTATGGACAAACAAGAGACAGGTACAACAATGGTGGAGGCAACTACAACCATAACTACAATCAAGGCTACAACAACAACTATCAAGGAGGCTTTAGAGGAAGAAGGGACTTCAACAACTACACTGAAGATCAAGAAGACTCTCTGCTCATCATGAACATGACATCCAAGCAAGGTAAAGATGATGATCATCTCTACATTGACTCAAGTTGTTCAAATCATGTGGCAGGAAATGTCGTTGTATTATCTGATCTTGAAGAACCCAAGGGGAAACATGAAGTACAAACAGGTGATGACACTAAGCATTCAGTCAAGCAAATTGGATATGTCAAACATCTGATGGTAGTATGAACCTTTTGAGAAAAGTTCTATATGTACCTACTATAGCCGAAAACCTAATTAGTGTTGGAAAGATTGTAGAGAAAGGTCTACAAGTCAGGTTCACCAAGCATGGAGCATATGTGGAAGCCTCCCAACAAGGATTCAAAAGGATTTCCAAAGGTGAGAATTCAGGTAGATTGTTTACTTTTGAAATTGAAGACACAAAGAACATAGCACTATTTAGTTATAGAGACCAAACCCTATCTAAGTTGGAAATGTGGCATAAGAGGCTAGGGCACATAGGAGAGAGAACTCTGAAGCAAATTTATAGGGATCAAAGTGTGCTTGGCATTCCCAATGTAACCAAGCAGCACATGATATACAAATGTGGAGCTTGCCAATTCAGCAAAGCTCATAGGAAACCATTCAACAGGAAAGGATACATCCATGAAGATTACTTGGAGCTTGTACACACTAATATGTGGGTTCCTAGCAAAGATTCATCCATCTCAGGTTCAAGGTACTATGTCTCTTTTATTGATTATTATAGCAGGTGGAAAATTCTCTATTTCATGAAGCATAAGGATGAGGTGTTCACATGTTTCAAGAAGTATTTGGCACTAGTTGAACACCAAACACGAAGGAACTTGAAGAGAATCAGGTCTCATGGAGGTGATGAGTACTTTTCACATGATTTTGATCTATTTCTACAAGAGAGAGGCATAAAGAGGGAAGTTGTATACTCCTGAATTGAATGGAGTGGCAGAGAGAAGGAACAAGTTAATTTTTGAAGTAGCTAGGTCTATGTTAAATGAGAAAAAATTACCTAATTATTTATGGGCAGAGGTTGTTTCCACAGCCACTTATTTGGTCAATAGGCTTCCATCCAAGTCATATTGGACCACAAATATATGATGTTGTGCATTGGAAATTTTCAATTATAGTGAAACAAAAATTGTTGCTTTGTGATAATCTTAGCAACATATAGTTTGCATGAATCCTATTTTCATGTTAGAACAAAGCATAGAGGTACATTATGAATTCGTCAAGGAAAAGGTAATAGTAGATTATATTGATCTTGTTTATGTGTAGATAGATGAAGGTTGCTGATATTTTCACTAAAGCACTTGGAGCGAAGAAGCTGAAGCAGTTTCAAAAGATGCTTGGATTATAGGACATGATATTGAGCTTAAGGAGGAGAGTTTAGATATCAAGCTCAACATGTGATGACCAAGGATGATAGGTACCACTTTTCATTTATTTGACATGTATAATTGTTATGTTGATATATGTCAAGGATTCTTTTAGTGAGCTTTACCAGATTTATCTATCAAGAGTGATGACACATTTTTTTTCATGCCAACTCATTCATTTATGGATATTACGGTTTTCTTTGTGTATTGTTCTTTATGTATTGTATTGGTTGCATAGTTGTGTTAGGTCATTCTTGTATATTCTCTTTATGTAATAGAAGAAGTAGAAGAAGATCATTCTTTCTTGCCTCAATCTGTGTGCGCTTCTCTTTTTTTTTTGTGTGTATAAGAGTTCTTTTCCTTATCTCCTTTATCTTCTTTCTTGTCATGTTGTTCCTCTCTTTTCTTAAATGAAGATAAGTGAATCTTTCATGAATGCTAAAATAAAGAAAAATCAAACATTCTGCTATTAATCTTCCTAAACATGCATATGCACTAAACTAAGCAATGAAAAGTGAAGATTGAAGGAAGAATTCCTAAGAGAATCTAATGATCCAATGGCTCTTTCATGTCGTGAGAGAAGCTGCACATCGATCCTTCCATCATCTTATGGTCTTTGATGCCTTGAGATTCGCTTGCATCTACTTCACTTGTCCTCTTTCTCTCTTTCTCTTAAACATTGGGGTATCCTAAAAATGTTACAAGAGCACCAACAAGTGCCAAGTTTAACATATGCCAAGTTTATAATGACACATTTCATGAGTCTAGGAAGTTAAATGTTGAATTTTTTTTTTGGTTGCCAAGCCTAGATCCAATTATCATCGACATACTCTGGAAACCAAGAAACTCTACATTGCAAAAGTTGCTAAAATCAAGCCAAAAGATTCCAATTATCTTCAAATGCTTGATTTTCATATATTCCAAGTCCTTCCCTGACTTGTAGACATCCGAAAAATATGCTTCTCAAGAAGATTGATTATTAGGAAGTGAAGTCACATCGATTGGATGTTAGATGATGAAGTTGTGTCTGAAAGCTTAGGTGGAGGTCTTGAGAGAATATCTTCATGAAAGGAAAATGTTTTTGCATATCTTGGAAGTACTCCCCCTAATCTTCAAATATCTTAATGTGTTGCAAAAAATTCAAATCTTCATGAAAGGCAAATATTTTTGCATATCTTGTAAGTGCTCTCCCTAATCTAATGATCCATACATACATCCAAAATAGACTTTGCATTAATAGGGATAGAAACCAATTGACATGTACACATACAAGCTTCGAGAGAGGGCGAGTGAATATGGTGGAAGGGGATGCTATGGGATGAATGGAGTTATATCCCTATGGTAGCATATATGCAAGAGGATAGTACATATATGAGAATGCATCTCAGTGACTAACCATCTCTATCCAATGCTCATATGTGGGTGTAGTATGTGTACATATGCGATAGTGTCACGGCTGCCTGGATGACTGCAACAAGATTGGCCATCATCTAGTCCTCTCTCTCCTCAGTGGTTCAATTGCAACGAGCTTGGATATCTGCAATCTAGTGTCAATGAAATCTAAAAAGAGGCTTGGAATGGTTTGGTCACTTTGTATGAGACCAATACAAAGGCACGAAAATTGCAACTCAAGAATGAGCTACATACTTTGGAGAAAAATAGCATGTGGGTAAGTGACTACACCCTGAGAATCAAAAGCGTATGTGAGTCACTTGCATCTATTGGTGTGATTGTAAATGGTGATGATAAGGTGGAAGTGTGCCTTCCTAGACTAAGAGCTGCATATAAACAGTTCAAAACTTCTATACAGACTAGGGAACATGAGGGGAAAAAATGAACCCTGCATGGGCCTTGTAAGGATCCCTAATTTTTAGGGATTAAAGTTAACAAAAAGAAGGATTAAGGTCACAGAAAAAACACTAGTGGTTTTGGCAATAAAATATTTCTTCTAATATATGTGCTCAGTCCAAATGGATTCGTTAGCATTTTTGTCCGTTGGATAAGATCAAATGGACAACTACGATCAATATTTGTATGCCTGTCACATAAAGACAAAAGTTCTCCCAAGACGTGAGCAGTCGTAGGCATTCTGGACCATCGGATCATATCTCGATGAACGACGAGGATGGATTTGAGTGTGACTGTCACTAAATGCCAAAATAAGGAGCATTTAATGAGCTAAGTGACCTTGGGGACTAGTAGAAAACAACAAAAGACTGAGCACATTTCCGTGGTGGAATCCACTCGTGTCCGTTCGATTTGTGTCTGATCTAACGGCTACGAATTTATTGAGGGGATCCTCTCAAGATTAAAGCTTCACAACCACTAGATCAAGCAAAGATCCAATGGATGCAATGGAAAGTGGCCCAAAATTCAAAGCAATAGATCTCAACCACTTATTTCTAAGTGCATCCAACGGACAAGAGATGAAGGCGCCTTTTCTCATGAATTTCAAGCTACACCATTAGATCCTCTCCACATCCAATGGTCCGAATTTCATACTGACTTTTTTCTTGTCATTTAATATGAGCCTTTGGATCTTTCAATACATCCAATGGCTATGCTTCAAAATCTAGGGCCATCAAACCACTTTTGAAGAACTCCTGGATTTTAGTCATTCATACCATCTTTGACCACAAAGAAACAAGGGAAGCCTATGCCTAGTCTAGGTGATTAAGGGAGTAGACTGTGGCCACCACCCTCTTCTCATTGGTCCATCACTAATCCTCTCTTAATCTAAAAGGCCCATGTAGGGTTCATTTTTTCCCCTAATGACATATTCCAAATTTTGTTGATCTGGTGTCCATGTTGACTATTGAAGAAAAGAATCTTGATGAGGACTCAAACTCCCAAGGAAAGCCTAGTTTGAGCAGGTATTCTACTCTGGCAGAGAAAGAGGCAGAGGTAGAGGCTTTGGAAGTGGAAGAGGAAATAGTAACCAAGACCAAAGTCAACATCAGAATCATGCAGTAGGTAGAGGACAATTTCAAGGCCGGGGAAACCAAAGAGGCCGCAAAAAGTTCCAAAGAAATGATTCAGGTAATGACGGTAAACGATGTTGGAATTGTGGTAAACATGGACACTTTGAACATGATTGCATCAAAATAACAAAAGGAAGGAAAACAACTATGCATCCATAAGTGCATATGATTCTGAGAAGTTGTTCATGATCCAACATCACATGATGAATACAATGTCTGCTGATGTTTCGAAATTGAATGGTAATGTCGAGTATATTGATTCAGATGCTTCAAATCACATGAGCAGTCATGCACAATGGTTTAGTAGTTTGTAAAAATTTCCACTTCCTAGATATGTTGAAACAAGTGATGACATATCACACCCTATCAAGCATACAAGAAACATAGCACTATCTATGGAGAACAAAAAGGTAAAACATCTTGCTGATGTGTTGCATGTTCCAAATATAACAAAGAATATGGTTTCTATTGGATAAATGGTTGACAAAGGATTATAAGTTAGGTTCAATGCTCATGGATTATATGTAAAAGAGTACAAATAGGATGGATGATTGATTGCCAAAGGAAACAAAGTGTGTAGGATGTTCACCTTAAATATGAAAATTCCTAAAATGAATGTAGCCATGTTTGGAAAAGGTGTAGGAGTTATTGCAGATATAGAGATGTGGTACAAACAGATTGGACATGCAAACTTGCAAAGGCTAAAATTGATGCACTGAAAGGAGATTGTCCATGGGCTACCAAATTTCAAGGTTGTGGAGATAAAAAAGGTATATGCAGCATGTCAATTTGGTAAACAATCAAGATCATCATTTCTGCATGACAAGCATATTAGTGAGAATGTGCTAGAAATAGTCCATAGAGATGTTTGGGGTCTTGCAAAGACCACATCTATGGGCGGTTGCAGGTTTTATGTTACTTTCATGGATGACCATACACAAAAAGTGTGGGTATATTTCGTGAAAGAGAAGAGTGAGGTTTTCACTCACTTCCAAAATTTT
This sequence comes from Ceratopteris richardii, assembly GCA_020310875.1. Classification (NCBI taxonomy): domain Eukaryota; kingdom Viridiplantae; phylum Streptophyta; class Polypodiopsida; order Polypodiales; family Pteridaceae; genus Ceratopteris; species Ceratopteris richardii. The sequence goes on from MU260671.1 coordinate 156,480, forward strand.
AAAGCTATGGTGGAAAAGAAGACATGGAAGTATATTTACACATCAAGATCTGATGGAGGAGGTGAATGCATGTCAAATGAGTTCAGCAACTTTCTAAAAAGTCATAGAATTTGATGTCAATTTTCATGCAAGTTCACACCACAACAAAATGGCATTGCTGAATGCAAAAATAGACATATTACAGAAATAGCAAAAGCCTTGATGGCTAAGAAGAATATGCCTCATTGTTATTGGGTAGAAGTTGTGCATACGACTATATACATCATGAATAGAACTCCAATAGCTGTTGTATATCAAGTTACACCTGAAGAGACTAGCTAATGCAACAAGTGTTCTGATAGTAGACATTTTAGCTATAGGGCTGAATGTTTCTTCATAATCAATGCGATATGTTTGTGCATATCCTTTTGCTATCAATCGTGCTTTGTACCTGCTTATGCTATCATCAGCATTGTGTTTTACCTTGTAAACCCACTTGCAGCCTATGGGTTTCTTTCCTTGTGGCGATGGGATCGGCTTCCATGTATCATTTCCATAAAGTGCACCCATATCCTCATCCATAGCTTTTTCCCAATCTGCATTTCCAATTGCATCTTCAAAACAAGAAGGTTCAACATCTTGTATTACCTTGGTCAAGTAGGCACAACGATGAGCCATATAACTGTCATGTTAATTGTTGCACTAAATTTTACTACCAAAAGAAAGTTTTTATTTACCTTTCTTTGATGTAGTTGATGAATTTGTTGGACTAGAATTTCCACGCAATCTTCTTTTCTATGGATTTGATTTGGAACTATTGCTTGGTGATGCATCCAGTCCACTCAAAACTTGAGATTTTGCACTTGATTTTTCAACATTTTCTTTGTCATTTGATTCAAGATTAAGTCCATTTTTGGCATCTATATAGAAGCTTGAAATTTCATCAAACACATCTCTCCTCACCTTCACCTATCGTATGAATGGGTTATAACATTTATATCCCTTTTGCTTAAGAGATTATCTAATGAAGACACATTTTTCTGCTTTTGGATCAAGCTTCATCCTCAACTCATTTGGAACATGTACATGTGCAATATAGCAAAAAACTTTCATATGTGATAAGTTTGGCTTTTTTACAAGAAGTATACATGGACCAGCCACAAGGATATGAAGATTCAAAGCACCCAATATGTTTGCAAGTTGCAAAAGGTTTTGTATGGGCTTAAGCAAGCTCCTCATGCATGGCATGCAAGGATTGCTGATTATTTGACCACCATTGGATTTTCTATGTGTGATGGAGATCATTCACTATATGCAAGGAAGGGTGATGATGGCATCACGATTGTGGCTATTTATATTGATGATTTGATTATAGGTAGTGATAATGAAGAAAGCATTACAGAGGTAAAGCAACTTATGCAGGGATTTGACATGAAAGATCTTGGTGTGTTGCATTATTTCTTTGGCATTGAGTTTGTACATACAAAAACAAGCATATGGATGTCACAAAGGCAATATGCCTTGAATATGCTACAAAAGTATGATATGGCTGATTGTAAGCCAATTTCTATGCCATTAGATCAGAATTTGAAGTTAGATACTAGATCAGGTGAAGCATTAGAAAATGCTACTATGTACAGGAAAATTGTTGGAAGTTTGATATATCTCACAATTACAAGGCATGATCTTCGCTACATTGTTCAACTTGAAAGTCAATTTATGCAGGTTCCCAAGAAGCCACATTTAGATGCTCTGAGGTGCACTCTACGTTTTATGAGTGCTACTTTGGATTATGCATTGTTTTATGAAGATGGTGTAGATTTGCAGGTTCATAGATACACTGATGCAAATTGGGATGGTAGCATTCTAGATAGAAGATCTACTAGTGGCTTTCTTTCCTCACTTAGGAGTGCAACTATTACGTGGAGCAACAAGAAGCAACCCACTGTTGCTTTGTCAAATACAGAGGCTAAGTATAGAGGTGCTACAATGGAAGCATGTGAGGCCTCATGGTTGGAGATGCTACTTGCAAATTTAGGTGTGGAAGTGCAAAAGCCTATCACCATATACTATGATAATCTTAGTAGTATACAATTAGCACGGAACCCTTTTTTTCATGCTAGAACAAAGCATATCGAGGTACATTATCACTTCATCAGAGAGAAGGTATTAATAGGTGATATTGATCTTGTTTATGTGAGAACAAATGAGCAAGTTGCTGATATTTTCACTAAAGCACTTGGAGCAAAGAAGCTGAAGAAGTTTCGAAAGATGCTTGGATTAGAGGACATGGCATTGAGCTTAAGGTGGAGTCTTGAGACAAGCTCAACATGTGATGATCTAGGATAACACGTATCATTTTTTCATTTCTCTGACATGTATAGTGGCCACACCGATATATGTCAGGGACACTTCATTGAGCTTTATTAGATTTATCTAATTGAGCTTTATTAGATTTATCTACCGAGTGTGATGGCACATTTGTTTCTTGCAAGCTCACTCATTCACGGACATTTCTCCTTATGTACTTTTCTTTATATATTGCATTTGTTGTATTCTTGTTTTTAGGTCATTCTTGTACATTCCTTTTATGTAATAGAAGAAGAAGAAGAAGATCATTCTTCCTTGCCTCAATCTGTGTGTGTGATCATCTTTAATTGTGAGAGTGTGTGTATGAGCTATCTTCCTTATCTCCTTCCTCGTGACATCCTCGATGGCTCAATGGTAACGAGTCTGGATATCCATAATCTAGTATCAATGAAATCTATGTGTCCAGTAGCCTTTGATACGGAGTCATCTCGTAGCACGAGAGGTCTCGGCTTGTTGAGAGAGAGAGAGAGAGAGAGAGAGAGAGAGAGAGAAGAAGAAGAAGAAGAAGAAGAAGAAGAAGAAAGAAGAGAAAAACTTTAATGTTTATTAGAGGCCAAAATCGGCCTATGAGACAAAACATATACATTATCATAATCCAATCCACTATAATCCCAAAAGGAAAATAAAAATGTGAGTACAAAAGAAAGTATAAAAGGAGGGGATAATAGCTGTCATCGAGGGTGTGGGATGCTATGGGTATGCACTCTATATGCTCAAGGGGTGAGATACAAATATGAGATGCATAGGGAGGGGAGGGTGGGTGGAGTCATAGCCCTCTAGATGCCTAGAGTGGATGTAAGATATAATGCATCAATGGGTAGGGCATCGTGGCGAGCCTCAAAATGCTTTGCACATCCAAATCAGCAGGGGTGCCCTATTGACGTCTCCATATCTCCATGTCATGGTGTGCATGAATCGCTTGGATCCCCCTCTCGTGGAGACCGACTCTTCGGAGTGGGGGTCTCTATCGTCGATGTTATTGTCTAAGCTACTATGCTCTTTGTAATGTGACACCCCGCATCAGCCTAGGCTCTCGGGTGGTTGTGGATCCGAAGAAATCAGTAATATGAGTATGGGGAGCTGAGTGTATCTCCATCCGTCGGAGAAGTGAGGCACGACGGTGCTCGAGCTCTACTAGGAAACGACCTAGAGGGCATTGGTCCTCTGTCGCTAGTAATGCCCTGATCTCTCTAGGTCCTCTTAAGAGCTGTGGGTAGCGGTCTCTGATATCCTCATATGTCTGACATCTACATGTGTGGTGCTTCTCGTCCTCCACCTCCTATCGACAGATCCTACATAATCTCTCATCCACGAGGGTGTGTCTCATTCAACCAGCCTCAATCTCGAGCCGGTGTGGCGATACTCAGAGCTGTCGGATGGCCATTCTCTCTGCTAGTGCCATGTATGTGTCCATGTATCGTGGTCTCTGGATGAAACCATCATTTGTCACTATCAGGAAGTGTTGTGTTGCCTCTTTATGGGAAGAGACTCCCACGGTGATATTCATGTCTCCCTGATGTGTATCTGTAGTAGATCCCAATGGATGATCATGTTCCTCTCCAAACGAGAGAGGGTAATGTAGAGGGAAGAGAGGTCGTACTGAAAAGGAGGGAGGTCGGCAATGCTCATGCCATGGCCTTCCAACCATCGGTAGGTATGTGCATACCATACTCTCTCATGCCCGGTCTCTGCCAAATGTTTGGAGCTCTCAAATGCAATCCTGGTGAGTCGACTCATGGGGAGCTCCCTGACTCTCACGCTAAAGGTCACCAGCTAGAAGAGGGCCTCCACTAGCATCGATGGTGTGCCAAGCTTAGCCCGCATAATGTCATGTGGAACCGAAGGCTTCTTGCAGAACAAGCACGCGATCATGGTGACTTGGGGCCTCTCAATCTATGTCCACATTGCCACCGTAATGCCTGGTGCCCATACTGCCGCTGCATACATCAGGGTGGGTGTCACTAGAGTATCAAAGAGCCACCCCTTAGTCCGGGGCTCCTGAAAATGTGCTTGAAAGCATCATCTCTCCAATCTGGCAAATGTCGCATAGCCTCACGTCAATCTGTCTCTCGTTGCATAGGCCATGGAGAACATACTTGTACTACCCGAGAAGGTGACACCTAAGTCAACATAAGAGTCCACTACCTCTATCTATCCTCCCGCTCCGGCGAAGCAGGCTCGACAGCATAGTTTCCTCAAGGTGTGGAAGATCATGACCTTGGTCTTGTCAAGGTTCTCTGTGGGTCCTCTTTCAGTGTAGAAGTATCAAGCACTTGTAAATGTGATTGTAGCCCCTCCTATGACTCTGAAAACAAGACAATGTCATCAGCATATAGTAGGATGTGTACTGATGTACCTCCGAGGTCTCCTCGCCCTCTAACTCGTTGTATATACTCCATGATCTCGTCGATGTAGAGACCAAAGAGAGTGGGTGGGAGAGGGCAACCTTGTTCCACACCAATGGTGCTAACAAGGATGTCTTATAGGCCATCGGGGCAACGTACCCTGCCTGTGACTCGTGCATACAAAGCATGGATGGCCCATAGCATGTCTGACAATAGCTCTAACCCTTGGAGTCTCCGTAGTAGTCTCTCTCGGGGGACCATGTTGAAAGCTTTGCGGAAATCCACAAAGCATCAATAGAGTCTCCACTTCCTCGCCTTTGCGCTCTTGATCGAGCAGCGAAGCACGAAGATGTGGTCGATGATGGAGAAAGTGCGGCAGAAGCCTGCTTGGCCAGGTGCTCTAATCTCAGCTGCCTCAGCATGTGTTCTAAGCTCTGCCTCTAGTACTGCCCCATAGATCTTGGCCAGGATCTATTTGGGGGGGGTGGGGGGGGCGAGAGAGAGAGAGAGAGAGAGAGAGAGGGGGGGGGGAGGGGGAGAGAAGAAAAATGGACAGAAATGGAGAGAGGCATTCACTCTTACTCATAAACTATATACCAGAAGTGAACATGCTTATCTTGTTTTTTATTTTGTCTAAAGCTCATCATGAAGGAAAACATACATTGCTCTACCATTGTCCATTCGAGAAAATCCTAATCTAATGCTCAATTAAAAAGTGTAAGAGAGTTCACTTACTGAAGTTTAACTAATCTGATTTACTCCATTTAAATAGTAATTAACCAACACCTAAGAGACAGGTGAATTTTCTCTTACTTTCCATGGCTTAATAAGCGCTCCATCATCTGTCCTCTTACAGGAGTTTACAGCATCCGTATGATTAATGTACAGGTTGAGGTCAAAAAGTTGTGGACACCTTTAGATCCAAAACGTATGCCAGTATTTTTTACTCTATTCAATCTCAATCATATAATAAGATAACTAATGACCAACGGATGTTGTTACACTAAATCAACTTATCAGATATAGCCCAGTTGTGTGGAATATTCAAATCTCCACATGCTTCAAGATCTGCTGCTCCTCATATGAGAGAACAGAGAGCGTGTATACAATGATTGAACCGAAAAGATGTCAATGGGTTATTCTAGTGATCCAACTATGACAATCAAACAAGATACTGAGACTATTGAAGAAGGCAAATGCACTCCGGAATCAGCTTACTTCACCAGATCTCATATCATCACTCCATTTGTCTTGTGCCCTAAAGAATGTGCTTGCTCACACACTGAACTGCCAGTGCACACATCACTTGATATCCTTATAGTAAAGCATACTGCAAATGCATGTTGAGAATTCCAGTAAAAACAAGATGGTTATGCTTCCTTCCTGCAAAAGACATTAATAGCTCTAGATACATCTCAGAAAGCTCATCAGTTCAACTATTTTTTATGTTTATTTTTATGAGAACAAGGATAGTAATTGTTTTTTGGTTGAATATCTTACTCCTAGTAGTAAGATTTACTACACATTCCAACAACTCTAAGTGCAGATTAAGGACTGACTTTAAACGATCAGTTGAATTCTAACTTTTCTTACCATACATCTTCCCTGAGTATTGATCAAGTGAGTTAACTCCAAAACTTGTGTGTTCATAAAATCTCCAAACAATTTCTTTTATCTGTCTGTTGAATGGATTTTGTATTGATCATGGACCCTTGCCTTATTCTCCTGCCACCAAAGTTCAGCTTGTTTTTCACTGAAACGCTTCCGACTATGGAAGGACATACCATATAAGAGTCAGTAAGGTGAATGCAAGGATGAAACATGTTCTACTGTACATGATTAATATTTCAAAAGCAATACCGAGAACGCAAACAAGTAAAATTGTTCCAAAAACACCTACCTGAACCTCACTCTCTTGAGGTCCCGACTCCCATCTGGCAAAGATATAAAAGTAATATATACACCCTGCTCATCCTGCTCTACCCATTCCATTTCTTTTTTATCACCTTTTCTGACTGGCTTGGTGTTTACATTTCTGACACCATCTTCACTAAATATGTGAGGATCAAATCTAATGTCTGATACTGCTTTTGCTCTGGAATTGTTTTGGCTTTGACCATCACCAGTATTTACAGTTGCTGTCCCATTGCCAACTGCATTGCTAGCCTTGAATGGACTCTTCCCATTGGCACAGGGCGCCCCTCCCTCTGCCAGATGCAGCTTCACAATGTTTCCCCCAGAAAGAGGTGCATTTGTCAATCTATCAAGTTGGTTCCATTCTCCTGGAGGATTTTCTGTGATGTTTCTAAGCTGCAAACCAAACAAAAATTATTGATTTTAGATTATTGGTACAGAAGGTTATGTATCTACAAGACATGACATTACTACAGAAATTGATGCAGAAGCACAAGGGGGGAAAAAAAAAAAAAGAGTTTTTTATTGTTCGATTAACACAAAAAACATCTGCCAACATGACTATGGAGCACTTGACGTTCATCTGATAGCCTTACGGATCTATGAATGATGAATGTATAACAATACGAGCTACGAAAAGAACCATATTAGGTATGGTTGTCCACTTGCTTGCCACCTCAAGTTTCCGTTTGAGTCTACAAATATAAGGCAAACATTACGTATTTAGTTTATCTGTTTGAATCTCCATAAGATCAAACAATACCTAACCTTCAGAGTTACAAACCAAAGAATAGGTGTTTCCAAATGAATTTTTATTGATTGTCTTGTAGATCAAATTGAAGTCCATGAATGTTGAATATAAGTGGCAGTTAAGTAATGTGGCTTGCATTTAACACATTTACATGACCGTGAACAATGAACAACTAGGGAAAGGTGAAGCATCCCCTGGAGAGTAACCAATTGTACAGATGATACTCATTGGGAACAAGGAAATATAAATTTGATAGGACCTTATTATCATTACAAGTTGGCTAATGTCTTCCAAGATTCTTAAGATGTTTCGTGAGAGATAATATGCCCCTAGCTGAGGCTTGAGCTTATCATGAGCTTGCAATAATTGATCTAGTACACGCTTAACCTTCACATTCTAAATGTTTCAAATTTAAGAATTTGTCTACATATGAGGCTCAATGTAGAGAGTTGGTCTATGTACAACTAACCTTTCATTAGATCTTTCTGCAACTCAGAGTTACTACCATCAAGATACTTGTCTTTTGGCATGAACATAAGAATGAAAGAAGGCAAAATGATGCACCACCAAAATTTGTATTTAATGCATAGTTGTCTTTGTCCGATGGACGACTTGTTTAGTCTAGTTTGATTCATTTCATCTTGTCTGACCAAATGTAGGTAATTGGGCCAGGTTAAAAGAGAAATGCTTTATGTTTCCAAAAGTTTTAATATGAAACATGGATGCCTGAAAAACTCCAAAGAGTGTACCAAGCCGGGCCTCAATTTTCAAACATTCAAAATTAAGCTATACTGTTTGGCATTAATCTATCAACAAGCAGTTCGCAAGAGTTTGGAGACCATCTCATGCATGAATGATGAATCGTGATTGAACTTAGAACTGAACATCAACACCAGAGTCATGATTCTAGTCTCCTGATCATGAGGAGGACCTGGACAGTGAGGCTTACAACTTGCAAGTTGGCATCGAGTCAAACTCGGTACAGGCAAAGAGTTGACTCTTAAGGGACTTGCTAGTTTTGAAGAGCTTCAACCTTGCTTCTTGTTGATGTTCAAGCACCCAACCTTTAGGTAAACCATGGTCACCAGTCGACATGGATGCCTCATATATAAATGCATTACATGATGTGACACTCAGCTTGCTCTCCGATAAGTAGGCTTAT
>MU260672.1:22500-37500 GCA_020310875.1 Ceratopteris richardii
TGCATAAATTGACTTAGCACACTCACACTATAACATATATTGTTGGCAGTAGCCTTGGTACACCAGGACTTACAAGACGTGAAAGTCAAAGAAGGGAGTCAGAGCGAAGGGACAGCACAAGCAAACAGGGCAGTCAAAGAAGATCTGGCAAGTAGGCCAATATTTTTTCAAGACATTAATGCAAATCAAAGAGATGGACATGCAGGGAGGAAGAGCAAGTAGGAAGCTCGAAGATATGTATGGCAGATCACTAGAAGAAATCCCTACAACAACAGTGATTTTTATCACTAACAATCATTGTAAATATCATTTCACCTTTTTGTAGCTCCATTTTGTGCAAGCCAAGGAGTCCTTGAGCTTGAGGAGCCTTAGAAGTAGTTGCGTACAAATTTTCGTATTTTTTAGATCTCGTTTGAGCCCCCAAATAAGCCCTGGAACCTAATTTTTAACTAGGCCGGACACTAGGTCTGGACAGGGCCAAAAGCTAGTCAAAAACTATAAAAAGAGCTAGAGAGCTCATTTTTGGGGTTAGATTGTAATTGAAACGAACTTGTAAGAGCATTTTGAAAGTAATCTAAAAGCTCCATTGATTCTCACTCTTTGTCTTGCCGTGTGTGCGCGTGTGTGTGTATGTGTGTGCATGCTAGTGTGCTTCTCACTCACGCACTTGTGCCGCCACTTGCTCGAGGTCTTCATACCATCCTCACGTCTTCCCGGATTGACATTAAAGGAGGTGCTACTCATCATTGAGCTACACCAAATTTTGGCGCCGTTGCCGGGGCTCGAGCTTTGAGGACGAGCGTGTGATGGTAAGACGTAGAGTTGACGCGTTGGAGTTGTAGGTATTTTCTTCACTTTCATCGATTTTCTTTTACTTTCTTCACCATCTTCATCACCATCATCATCATCACCATCTCCCACGTCCATCTCCATCATCGCGAAAATTTCAGTTTTTGACTATATCCCCACCTCCACTTCATTTCCCTCATTTCACTTGTGAGAGAGAGCGAGAGAGCGAACTTGCATGTGCTGTTTTTGCATGTTTTCTGAGCTATTTTGCAGGTTTTTTGCTGTACCATCATCCCCAGCAGTGTGCGCAGGTACGACAGGCTCTGCACAGGTCCCGGGACGACAGCCTCTGTCTATCGCGACAGACAGAAAATCTTAACATTTTGTGAATGCATGTTTATCACTGTAACCTACACCTTGAGGGCACTCTAGAACACTAGAAGTTTTCCAAAAATTTGCATTTTTTCAGTCTATCGCGACAGACACTGTCTATCGCGACAGACACCGTCTATCGCGACAGACAGAAATCCGCGACAGATACCGTCTATCGCGACAGACACCGTCTATCGCGACAGACAGAAATCGCGACAGATACCGTCTATCGCGACAGACACCGTCTATCGCGACAGACAGAATTTCACGACAGATAGCGTCTATCGCGACAGACACCGTCTATCGCGACAGACAGAAATCCACGATAGACACTGTCTATCGCGACAGACACCGTCTATCGCGACAGACAGAAATCCGCGACAGATACCGTCTATCGCGACAGACACCGTCTATCGCGACAGACAGAAATCCACGATAGACACTGTCTATCGCGACAGACACCGTCTATCGCGACAGACACCGTCTATCGCGACAGACAGAAATCCGCGACAGATACCGTCTATCGCGACAGACACCGTCTATCGCGACAGACAGAAATCCGCGACAGATACCGTCTATCGCGACAGACACCGTCTATCGCGACAGACAGAAATCCACGATAGACACTGTCTATCGCGACAGACACCGTCTATCGCGACAGACAGCCCCCACGATAGATTGTGTCTATCGCGACAGACACCGTCTATCGCGATAGACAGGCATTTTCGGCAAAAATTAAGGAGTGAATTTTTGGAAATTTAGGCTAAATTTTGGGCATATTTGCACTTTCATATACTCATCTACTTACAAAGGCCTTAGAAAATGCATTAAAATCCTCGAAAGGTTCTGTTTGTCTAGTTAACCCCCTAAACCCTGAACGGTCATAACTTTTTCATACGAAATCCATTTTCTGAGCTCTAGGGCTTGTCGGAAAGCTCGTGACATATACTACATGCCCTCAACTGTTTTTTATAAGAATAACGCGTTGATTTTCAGATAGGATATTTGGAAGTTGACACACTGAGGGGTAGGAACACCAAGGGAGCTCTAGAGTAAATTTCTAGCAATACAAAAGGGGGAACAAGGGTCATTAAAAAAGTGTCTGAAATAAATTGTCTGTCAATTGAAAGATCTACTTGGAGCTAATCTTGGGATTTATGCAGGCCTATTGAGAAGCGACTGAGAGTATCCAAGCAACGGTGTGGCGCACGCTTGAGAATCAACTTCTCGAGCACTAAAGAGATAGGTTCGGCAAGAAAGGTCGGAATATTCTCAACTCCTCTTCGTCAATTCCTAGCCTAGGCTAAGAGCGATTAGAAGTAGGAGTAAGTCAGGGCGACGATAGGCCACTATCAAGTTGAAGACTACCTAAAAACTCAAGTTCAAGCTAAAAACTTAATCTCTGTACTGTCGACAACATAAAGGAAAGAACCTAACGTGGAACGATCAACCTGAAAGTGCGAAGAACATTCAAGTATTCCTGACGACGTAATAGCAGACAAGACTTTAAACACGAGGAATAACTAAAAAGAATCAAGTGACTGGTACCAATTGATCGGCAACGAGGTTGTACTCTGGGCAAAAATTTGGGCTAATCAGTTAGGCATATGAACCTTAGATCAGGACGACACCTAGTAAGAGAGAGACAAAGCCTTAGGTCTTCAGAGGCTAGTGTCAACCACACTGCTAGGTCCTGGGCCCAGCAGTTAAGCCACCACTCGAACTACCCTCGCTCTGAGACCAGTGAGTCAGAGATGTCTCAAGGCATGGACAAACCTACGGGAAGTTCAGGAGTGCCCTACTTGTACAGGGTAGAAGGCCCTTACAAAACACAGTTGGAGTACCTGAGGACCAACCGATTAGGTGCTAGCATCTATGAGGACGGCCTAGGAAGATCTGTGGTCCAGATTAAAAACCCTGATCAATCCATTGGACTAGAACACCCAGCTGTCAAGTTTGAAAATGGTGCATACCTGGACAAGGAAGGAACCATATACGTAGTCACCAGTCATCCCGATAGGACAGATGAATTTGGAAATGTAATCTCAGAAGCGGACTTAGGTGACTTGGAACAAGGAAACATGGGAGTGGAACCTAGAACCCCTCGAGGTAAATCAGTTCTCACTAGGATTATCACGCCTGAGTGGGTCCCCCAAGATAACAAGTGCATAGATTTGCTTCTCAATCGAGAAACGGACGAAGCCTTTTGGAGGTATAAACCGGATCACCCAATTGATATAGGAACAATCATGATCTATGAGTTTAAGGATCCGGATAGCCCAGGCAGAGTGACCTACCTAGATCATGCTTCAGAACGGATCTTTGTGGTGACAGAAAATGATAGGCATGCTTACACTTGGAAGGGTGAATTTATTTTCCCCCAACCAAGATCAAATGTATCCTATGGTCACCCTGGGGCGGGAACTTCCCAAGCTCATGGTACGCAAAGAGACAGAAGTAGAGATAGACCAGAAGTAAGTTTTGCCAACCCAGTGGGCAGAGAAAGAACGAGAACAGAGACGAATAGGGTAGAACCTGAGATGCATAGAGCCCACAGGAACCAAAGAAATGTAGATGGATTCCCTCTGCCAAGACCTAGGGAGCACACAAGAACTTTGAGACCCACCCAGCTAGTTAAGTCCATGAAGAATTACTTTGACGGCACAGGAGATCCCTATGATCATGTGGCAGAGTTCAAGCAAGTCTTGAGAGCTGAACAAGTGGAAGATCTGTTCACACAGTACAATGCCTTCGGTCTAACCCTTAGGAACACGGCACTTACATGGTTTCAGCCATTAGATGAGCGTCAGTTCAGGAGCATAGACCAACTCCTAGAGGCATTCATTGTAGAGTTCTCCAAGAGTGGCATAAGACACAACACCTCCTCACTGATTCACAGCTTCAAGCAAACCCCCCAAGAGACTGTGAGGCTTGCAGGAAGAAGATTTAGACAATATCTTGAAAGGTGCCCTATTTCGGAGCTACCCACATCTGCTAAACAAGTAGCCTTATTCCTTGATGGACTACTGAGTCCAAAATTGAGATCCTACGTGTATCTGAAAGACCCTAGGACCATAGAAGAGTGTGTACGTATATGCATTGACATTGAAGATAACCTAGGAGAAGAGCTAGAGCTGTCCAAAATTTACAAAGATTCAGACAGTGCATCTAGTCACTCTTCCATGCAATCCACATCAATTGAGGAACTCGCAGAGAAAGTGGCCCAGAAATTAGGAGTAACTAGCAAACAAATCCCAAGGTTTGCCCCAGTAAAAAGATGCTATACATGCGGTGGTGACCACATGGCGAATGTCTGTCCCATTATGGCTCAACCCCAAGTAAATCCTAGTAGCCAGTACTGCACCATAGAACGGAGATACACCAACCACACCGCACAAGATTGCCCATACAACAAGCAGGCGGTTAGGCAACCCTACCCTCAGCCCTACCAACAAGGCAGATACCAGAACCAGTACCCTCCACAACCATATGGCAGGCCACAACAAAATTTCCAACCTCAATATCAAAACCAACAAAGGCCTCAGCCTGTGCCAGCACAACAACCCCCAGCCCCAGCTAATGTGATCCCGGTAAAGTATACTGCTGCAGAAGAGAACCTGAATAGAGCTATAGTCCCTGTAACATCCTTGATCTCTGAAAATGACCCAAGTGACCATAGCTTTGATTCTACCCATGTGGATAGCCCCCAGGCTTACTACATGCAGTCCCCAGAACATGGAGAGTCCTACTATAGTGAAGAGCCGAACGAACCTAGTTGGGAATCAGATTACACAAACGTCATGTATACAAACCCCAATCCTAGGCCTCAATCTAGGCAAGTCAGACCTCCATTCCCAAGAGGGCCGTGCTACAGATGCCAAGGTGATCACCTCATTCGTGATTGTCCCTTACCTCCGCCTACACAAACTCAGTCCGTGACTATCCAAGGCTTTTGCCAAGACTGCGGAAAAGAGCATCTCTTACGAGATTGCCCTAAGAACCCCAATAGCATGCCAAAAATCACCCCTATCAACGTTGTTGGGTTAGTGGTAGACTCCTCAGGAAGTGTCACTTCCACTGCACCAGTACAGGTAGTCACTAGGGCTCAGGCATTGCAGCAAAACCAAGGGGTAGGCCAGGAAAAGAGCCCAGATGCTAGCGATACTGAGAGCCAAAATAAAAAGAGAACAAGAGCTTGGAAAGATAGCCGCGAACGTATGAAAAGGCAATGGGCAAAGAAGATGAGTGAACTTGAGGAAAGTCTACGAGAAACCAAGGCTAAAATCATAGAGATCACATCTCAACCGCACTCTCACACATTCCCACCGCTACCATCCCCATCACCCTCCATCCCTTCACCCTCTAAGACACCCCACGTAACCCACCCACCACCCCAAACAGGATCAGTATTAGCTGATCCCACTCCCGAAGACATAGACATGATGCTTAAGGCATATCAGGCCAGAATCCAAGAAGGGCCAAACATCACGGATCATGACAAGTGCTATCCTAGAGCTGACCTAGAGATAGAAAGAACCAAACTATGCGCGAAAATGGTCGCATTGGCTCAGACTATGTTTGAAGCCAGTCGCCTTTTCAATTACTCAGGCTCAGCCAAAACGCAATTACACTTGGATGGATTCCTAGAGAAGTTAGAGAGGATAATTGCAAGATCTGACAAGGAAGAAAAAAATCAAGACCAAGAAAAAGCAAGCAAAAACAGGAATCAGTCCCAATCAGAAGTGTATGTGGCCAATGCCCCTAAACCGGACAACTTCCCCTCCGTAGAAAGAATAGAGAGGCCAATAGCACAGCCAGAAAAGGAATCTACCCCTCAAAAAAAGGAAAGGGCAAGAGAACGGATAAGCCAGCCTCTTCAGGAAGCTCATGTGCCTCCTCAAGGAGCTTATCTTCCTCCCCAAAGGTCACAGGTGCCTCTCTCGAAAGACACAGAAAGAGGGAGACAAAGAGTTTACTTTATCATTTTTAGGTTGTCTAGGTAGGAGTGGCACTCTTCTATCAAAGAAAAGGGACATTAGTTAATCATGGTGGTTATGTTCAGCCTCAGTTGAAGACTCTAGAGAGAAGTAGTTATGTCTACTGCCAGTGATGGTCTATTGACATTAGTGAGATTGGGAGTAGAATAATGACTCCTCTCTTTAGGGTTTCTTGGAGAGATGATTACCAAATTCTTAGTTGGTGCTTCATCATGAGGATGATGATTGAGCATCAATTAGGAGGATGGGGACTTATGGATGATCTAAATCTCAAGAAGGAATGCTTTTAGCATTCATATGGTAAACTAGATGGAAGAGAAAATAGTAGATTTTTCACTAGTGCCATTGATGCTCTTCCAATAGAACTTAGTCCAAAGGTTATGGATGACAAACCAAGGACTTCTCGGCTATTGGGATATAGAGATTTCATTCTACAACCAAGGGATTCTTTATGTGAGGTTAAATGATGGATTTGCATAGGACACAAGGTAGTTTAACTAAAAACTATTACTTGTGAGTACACTCAAGGTTAGAAAGACCTAGAGTGATGTAAGGTCAAATTTACAATTTAATCCTAGATGGGTTTGAAGTCACATTTGTATGGGAATTTGCACTAAATTTGAGAGGACTATATGTTTTATTATCTCCATTGTATATGGTTGAGATTTTATATCTTGGCATTCCACACTTAAATTTCATCTTATTGCTCCATATAGGATATATCATATGGACTGAGGTCATTACAAGAGTGATAATTTGGAAGCTAGGTATATATGGGAGATAATCCACCACATATGATTTCCCACCTTAGAGATGATCTCTTATGAGGCTCCTTAAGGGGAAGGATATGGGGAAAAAACACACAGATATGACCATGTACTACTCATACATGGTGTTTTCTTCTATTATATAAACATTTCATCTATATTTTCAAGGATGAAATGCTTTCAAGGGGAAGGAAATGCCACATTAAACTATGGGTGGGAACACCCCTTAAGATTTTATGGGCATGTGTACCACATGGCATTAGATGAGTGCAAATCCTTATTGGAATGTATTACTCGAAGAAAGGGACTAGAGAATATGAGGGTTCCGATAAGAGGAGCTCATGCATGAACAAAAGCTAGGTGGAAGAATGATCTTCTCTGTGTGTGTCCTATCCCATCGTAGAGAAACAATGGAGCTTCATTGGAGACTAAGGCTTAAGGGTTACTTTCATGAGAATGTGGAAAACATATCAGATAAGTATTGAAAACCATGATTGATAGTCCAAGGAAGCAATACTCTGTATCTTCTTCGAGGCACTACCAAAGTATATAGCTGTAAGTTTGCAGAGTCCTATTTGGCTATTAAGAGACAAAGAAAGTAGCACATAAATATACATATTTTGAAGCTAGATATTTGAAGTGACATTAGGAGTTCCTAGGAGTAGAATATTGATGATACAATATCAAATTAGAAGTAGGATTAAACTATTTAAATGTACCCCGATAGTTTGAGTTATCTACACTCCCTTTTGTAATTGATCATTTTAATCAAAGTTAGCTATTTGTTAAATAATTGAATAGTCTTAATTATGGTAGTTTTGTTCTAGAATGGTGTATTTTTACTTTTTAATACTGTACATTTAGGTTAGGTAAAGTGATTGATCTTCTATTGGCATTCGACATATTCAATAGTGGTAATTGTTCAAATTGAAGTACTGTGGTTTGTGTGTGCTTGGATTAGATAAGCGTGAAAGCCTTTGTAGGATTTTTCTTCAATCAATTTTTGAAGTGGAGCTAGTAGCTTTTGTTATACCTGAGAATTCTCAAGATATAGATAGGTAATAATTCCAATGCGGTCAATTGTAGAGAGGAATTTAGATGGTTTTGACTATTGAATCCGCTTGTGCAAGCAACTCCCTTGGGTGTTAGTGGAAAGCCTCTTTGGTAATCTGATCAACATAGGTCTACATTCTAAGTGATCTTCCAAAATTTTTCTCCTCTGTATTAGGTTAAATTTTTTGAAAATCCATTTTGTCAATACAAATAGCTTTTAGAGTGTTCAAATGTCTATCTAGTTCTTTAACCAATATATTGATTTGAATATTTCATTATTGAATTTTTCACATATTTCAGAGGAGCATCTAATATGCTCTTGATTGGCTTTTTGACTCTTTTGATCAAGAATTTAATGAGGTGGTTCTCATATACATCATTCAAATCTCTTAAGAATGCCATTCTAGATTCTGTGTCATCTTTAATTCTTTCAATAATATTGCCCTATCTTCTTTAAAAGCTCTCCTCACTCATATACTTCAACTTATCTTTGTTCTTCTATTGTGTTGGCAGTAGCCAGAGGCATAGACGATGTGGAAGTATGTGAAGGTAGATCACAACGAAGTAATGGGGAGCCAGATAGATTATTTTTCAAAAGAAATATGTTTTAAAATACTTTTTCAAAACCCTCTTCATCACTGTTGTATCATATGTAACATAGAACAACTACTTTTGTAATTCATAGCTCCATTTTGTGCAAGCCGAAGAGTCCTTGAGCTTGAGGAGCTTAGGTAGAACGAGCCTACCAAGTTTGGTTATTTTTAGACTCCGTTTACCCTTTCAAGTAGCACCTAGAACCTATTTTTTAACTATGCCGATCACTAGATGTGAAACCGGTCAAAACTAGTCTAAAAATTATAAAAAGAGCTAAAGAGCTCATTTTTGAGGTTAGCTTGCATGAGAAGAGAAAGGCTTAGAGCTATTTTGAGTTGTAAGAGTGACCTTAAGCAATAGAGTCTATTGCCCTACCTTCCATTGTGTCTTGCTTGTCTCCTACATGTGTGTGTGCATCTCTATGCTTCTCACCTTCACTCTCACTACATTTCACATTCACGATCTTCATATCACTCCTATCTCTTCCGCAGATTGACATTAAGGAGGTGGAGCTTCTTAACATGGTACTTACCATTGTGCTAGAGCAACACCAAATTGGGTGCCGTTGCTGGGATCAAGTTTAGGATGAATGTGTGATGGTAAGAGTATAGCAAGAAGTGACGTTGGAAGGTAAAAATTTTCAGTTTTTTTTGTTGTTTTTAATTAGTTTTTTGTGTTTTTCATCTCCTCTACACTCCTTCTTCAACACCCCATCATCTCCTTCCACTCCGAAAAATCAGAAAATTCACCATATCCACCCATTCTCCTCATTTCCCCTCATTTGTGCATGTGTGTGTGTGTGTGAGAGAGAGAGAGAGAGAGAGAGAGAGAGAGAGAGAGAGAGAGAGAGAGAGAGAGAGAGCTTTTGTGCTTGCATATGCTTGTGTGTTAAGTTTACTTGTAGGTATAGTGCTCCACAGTAGTAGGAAAGCTTCCAAAAGGTAAGAAATGCACTTTCTGTCAGAATCTGCCAACTGTGTCAAACCATCACGATGGTCTGGCAAACTCACAATTTGAGGTAGGTGACCATATCATGGTGTAGGGGATCCTAGCGCACTCACAAATCTTTATTTACATTTGCAAAATCATCATTTTGGTGGACCATGACGACGGGCTCACGGCATCCCGATTGCATCACACCATCGCGATTGGCTCACACCATCGCGATTGGCTCACACCATCGCGATTGGCTCACACCATCGCGATTGTGTCACACCATCGTGATTGGCTCACACCATCGCGATGGCTCGGCCAGACCATCGCGACGGTCTCACACCATCGCGACGGTCTCACACCATCGCGACAATTCACTTGAGCCATCGCGATGGTCCCTGACCATCGTGACGATCCCTGACCATCGCAACGATCCCTGACCATCGCGACGATCCCATCGACCCCACGTCATCGCGACGGTCTTAGACCATCGCGACAATTCCCTTGCCATGTGTCAAGATAGACCATCACGAAGATACCAGGTACGCCATTGCGACACCTCAAAATTGGACCATCGCGATTGGCTCAAGCCATCGTGCCTCGTGACCATCGTGACGGGCTCATGCCATCGCGATTGTTGCATTGATCGCTGACCAACGCCATCGAGATTGCTCGTCGATTAGACCATCATGACGCCTCTGCCATCAGACCATCGCGATTGTACCACACCATCACAACGGCTCACCTGAGCCATCGCGACGGTCTCAGACCATCGCGATTGTCCCAGACCATGGTGATTGTCCACCCCAAACACAAAAATTAGGGTTTGATTTTTTGGGCAAATTTGAGGCTATTTTAAGCAAATTTTTGGGTGATTAAGCTCATTGGAGACCCTTTATCTCACCCAAGCTATAACAAGAGCCCAGATGCTCTTACAGAATCAACAAGTTAACCCTGAGAAAATAGTCAAAACAGTGAAGTTGGAGAATCTAGCAATAAAAAAACAAAATCTTGGAAAGATTCCAGAGAAAGAATTAAGAGAAAGTGGAGTAAAAAGATAACTGAGTTGGAAGTTAGTTTAAAGGAATCCAGAGCCAAGATCCTAGAATTGACTTCTCAAGAATCTAATCGAGAAAACCTAACTCAGAGATCAGGATCAGTTCTAGCGGAACCCATACTAGAAAACCTAGACATGATGTTTCGTGCATACTAGGCAAGATTAAAAGAAGGACCCCAGATAGCGGAAATGAGTAAGAACTACTCACGAGAAGATCTAGAAATTGAGAGGATTAAACTTTGCATGAAGATGGTAGAATTAGCACAAACTATGTTCGAATCCTCTCATTATCTCAATTGGAATAACATGGCAAAACCTGAATTACACTTTCAAGGACTATTAGAGAGGTTAGAATACTTGATCGAAAGCAAGGAGAAAAAGAATCTGCATAGGAACCCTACTGTTTCGAAGACACAAGAAAGAAATGCACCATCCCTTTCTCAAGTACCCAACACAGAGGGTGAAGACAACCTATCCTCCATACATAAGTATTCACATGAATTCCTAAGAGAAATCCAAGAAGAGAAGTGGAGAAAAGAACAAGAAGCCCATCCTCCTATTCAAGAAATAGATGACTTGCAAGAGCAATTTCCCCAAGACATCCCCTCTATATGCGACAATGTAGAGGAAGAGCAACTAAGTGAACACATAGATTTTGCATCCAATTCTTTGCAAGAATTACCTCAGTTCACAGGACCTTGGGAAGCAAAGTCTATTAGCATGAGAGCACCCATGATAATAGTGAGGAATGAAGAATCAGTGATTCCTAAAAACATAGAAGTGATAAAGAACACTAAATTACAATGTCATCTCACTTTAGAGGAATTGTTGAAGGTTAAAACAGAGTTGTGGAAGCATGTAGCAAACCAATTCCATGAGGTTGCTATCACTCCCTCACTGATAGGATCACACAAGAAGGTACTAGAGATACCCGTAGAAAGAATCAGAGATGTAAGCGAAGGAGAGGAAGGTAACACATATCTTCCAATAACCGATCAGGGCTACACCACCAAAGCCATCTTAGATTCAGGAGCCGGAGTAGCTTTAGGGAAACGTTGGGGTAAGCGAGTATTAAGACCCACCAGGATGAAGCTACAAATGGCTGATGGACATATAGAAAAACCATTAGGCTTACTCCAAGGCATTTCTCGCACCACTTGTCGTGTGGAGTTTGAGCATACTTTCGCCATTTGTGATTTTGGGAAAAATCATGCTAACGAGATGATTTTAGGACGACCATTCATGCGTCAGTTGCAAATCGTACAAGTTTGGAGAACTAATTCTTTGTACTTGCAACATTTAGAAGTGACGACTAAAGTCAATCTTAAAGACTATTCCCATCGAGATGTACCCCCGATACAATGGAACACCATCCATAAGACACAAGAGGAAACAAAATCTGTACACTCATTGGAATTAGATCCCTCATGGTTGAACGAGGATACTCATCTCTGGATGTGTAAGGTAGCAAAACAAGAGGAAGAACGGTTAGAAGCCAGAACCTTAGGTTCAGAACAACATCCACGAACCCTTTAGGACCCAGCTTATGCACCTATAGTATTTCCAGACGAGGAATTTGAGCCTCACGGTTGGGTAGAAATCTTAGCCGCGATGGACATAGCGGTGAATGAACAACAATGGACCCCTCATTGTGATGAAGATGGGTATGATATTTCCATTTTTATGATTGAACCCGTTGAGGAAGACTTTATCCTAGAAGAATGCACGGAAGTGATCCAAGAACAAGACGAGAGTAGCGATGGTGAGGACCTAGAATCCATCATCATGGAACCCTTCTATTCCACAGAAGAGGAATACCTTTACTTTGTAGAAGCCAAAAACCCTGAGGAAGAAAACGAAGGTCAAATTGAACATCATGAGCCATCCATAAGAGATACAGAAAGTAAACAAAAGAAGAGAAAGAAATCACCTAAGACCAAAGAAGAAGAAGAACCACTCATGGAAGTACCGGAGAGCTTCAAGAAGTATGAAATAGATGATAGACGAATCATGGTACGAATGCCTAAAAGAAAAGCTGATGTTGGAGAAGTATATGATAACCGAGAGAAAACCAAAAAAATCATAGTTACCATAGAAGGAGAAGAAGAAAAATGTACATACATAGGGCATGATTTGACGAATGAAGAAGAAGAAGAGTTAGTTGCCTATGGAGTTACAAAGACTTGAAAGGACTAGGCCCAGATATATGCTCCCATAGAATCCCTATGACTCTAGATGCCATTTACAAAATTGAGCATACCGAATGGGTATCCCCCATTGTGGTCATGCCCAAAAAGAATGGAAAATTGCGTGTGTGTATCAACCTTAAAAAAGTTAATGCCGCCATGATTAGAGAGAGTTATCCTCTTCCTATCACGGAACATTTATTGGAAAGAGTTGGGGGCAAGGGAGTTTACAGCTTTCTTGATGGTTTCTCAGGCTATAATCAAGTAGCCATGTCGATGACATATGTGCACATTCGAATATAAGGCAGTCTCATATCCGAGAACTAAGGCACGTATTTGACAAATGTCGAGAATATCAGGTTTGTCTGAACCCAAAAAAGTGCATTTTTATGGTCAGAAAAGGCAAAATTCTAGGAAACATTGTGTCAAAGAATGGAATCTCTACAGATGAAGAAAAAGTGAGAATAATTGCCGACCTACCTAGACCAAGTAACGTAAAAGTGGTACAGGAATTTATGGGTCATTGTGGTTATTATAGACGATTCATACACATGTATGCAATCATAGCCAAACCTTTGTACTCTCTTTTGACCAAGTTTGAATGGACAGATGAATGTGAGGATTTATTCAACAAACTTAAACGACGCTTGTGCTCGGCACCTATATTAACAACCCAGATGGGAGTAAGCAATTTCATGTACATGTGGATGCATCCAACTACACCATAGGATGTGTGTTGGCACAACCCACGAATGAAGGTAATGTAGATCTCCCCATAGCATACACAAGAAGAGAGTTGAATGCAGCAGAAAGAAATTACACCACTACGGAACGAGAAGGATTAGGAATGATCTATGCAGTGAAGAAATTCCAACATTATTTGTTGGGAAACAAGTTCAAGTTCTTCACGGATCACCAAGCATTAGTGTACTTAGTGAACAAGCCATGTAACACTGGAAGATTGATACGTTGGTTTCTATTACTCATGGAGTACGACTTTGAAGTAGTAGTAAGGAAGGGAAAGACACACCTAAGAGCTGATCAACTCTCAAGATTAACCACAAGAGAAGTTCCTCAAGGAATAGCGGATGAATTACCGGATGCATATTTGTTTAACCTGGAGATAGTACTAGAATGGGCTAAGCCTATTGTTCCTATTCTCACATATGGACCCAAGAATCCTAGGATAAAGGATCAAGGAAGGAGAGATTACCAAGTCTCAAAGATATCAAATAATAGCAGGAAGTATATATAAACAAGATAATCAGAAGATTCTTGCTTGTTGTGTAGATGAATTAGAACATGCGAATTGGTTGCAATTAGCACATGAAGGTGCATTAAAGAAACATCATTCAAAATATCATACATTGCAGACTCTGCATAGACTAGGAGTATATTGGCCTTCCATGGAAGTATGTCTACAAGTTGTGTAGAGAATGACGTGTTTGTTGTGAAAGACCACCGGTAGAACATTCCATGTTATATCGCCTCTCTTTCACACCAAAATGGAGTGAACCATTAGTGACGTACTTGAGGATGAAAACATTCCCTCAAGGAATGACTTTAGCATGACAACACAGTCTAGAGCAGGAAACTCAAGACTATTCACTTATTGGTGATAATTTGTACAAACGAGGAAGAGATGGATACCTAAGACAGTGTGTTCATGAAAGCGATTATTTGAGAGTACTAGAGACTGCACACCAAGGTGTTGCAGGAGGTCATTTTGGCCGTGATAGGATAATCAAAGCCATTCTCTTTGTAGGACTATGGTGGCCCACTCTTCATATGGATGCACATACCTATGTTAAGAGATGTGATGTGTGCAGATGGGAGGACGTGCTTTTCTAAGTGGGGTATAGACTTTGTAGGACCCATTAACCCCCCTGCAAAAGGTACACATGTAGAATACATTATTGTTGCTACGGATTATCTTACCAAATGGGTAGAGGCCAAGACCACAAAAAAGAATGATGCACACATTACTGCAAAATTCTTATTTGAAAATGTCTTTACAAGATATGGACTACCTATAGAGTTAGTGAGCGATCGAGGAACTCACTTTCTAAATCAAGTAATTGAATATT
Organism: Ceratopteris richardii; assembly: GCA_020310875.1. Lineage (NCBI taxonomy): Eukaryota > Viridiplantae > Streptophyta > Polypodiopsida > Polypodiales > Pteridaceae > Ceratopteris > Ceratopteris richardii. The sequence continues at coordinate 37,336 of MU260672.1, forward strand.
TGTTACCGGATTTTATGGTGATTCACAAGAAATCAGCACCATATCATCTTAGGCCAATGGTCAAGCTGAAAGCACTAATAAGATCCTTTGTAACATACTGACAAAACTCGTGAACAAAAAACGTTCAGATTGGGACAAATAGTTACACCATGCTGTTTGGGCATA
>MU260672.1:62500-82500 GCA_020310875.1 Ceratopteris richardii
ACTCATCATTGAGCTACACCAAATTTTGGCGCCGTTGCCGGGGCTCGAGCTTTGAGGACGAGCGTGTGATGGTAAGACGTAGAGTTGACGCGTTGGAGTTGTAGGTATTTTCTTCACTTTCATCGATTTTCTTTTACTTTCTTCACCATCTTCATCACCATCATCATCATCACCATCTCCCACGTCCATCTCCATCATCGCGAAAATTTCAGTTTTTGACTATATCCCCACCTCCACTTCATTTCCCTCATTTCACTTGTGAGAGAGAGCGAGAGAGCGAACTTGCATGTGCTGTTTTTGCATGTTTTCTGAGCTATCTTGCAGGTTTTTTGCTGTACCATCATCCCCAGCAGTGTGCGCAGGTACGACAGGCTCTGCACAGGTCCCGGGACGACAGCCTCTGTCTATCGCGACAGACACAAAATCTTAACATTTTGTGAATGCATGTTTATCACTGTAACCTACACCTTGAGGGCACTCTAGAACACTAGAAGTTTTCCAAAAATTTGCATTTTTTCAGTCTATCGCGACAGACACTGTCTATCGCGACAGACACCGTCTATCGCGACAGACAGAAATCCGCGACAGATACCGTCTATCGCGACAGACACCGTCTATCGCGACAGACAGAAATCGCGACAGATACCGTCTATCGCGACAGACACCGTCTATCGCGACAGACAGAATTTCACGACAGATAGCGTCTATCGCGACAGACACCGTCTATCGCGACAGACAGAAATCCACGATAGACACTGTCTATCGCGACAGACACCGTCTATCGCGACAGACAGAAATCCGCGACAGATACCGTCTATCGCGACAGACACCGTCTATCGCGACAGACAGAAATCCACGATAGACACTGTCTATCGCGACAGACACCGTCTATCGCGACAGACAGAAATCCGCGACAGATACCGTCTATCGCGACAGACACCGTCTATCGCGACAGACAGAAATCCGCGACAGATACCGTCTATCGCGACAGACACCGTCTATCGCGACAGACAGAAATCCACGATAGACACTGTCTATCGCGACAGACACCGTCTATCGCGACAGACAGCCCCCACGATAGATTGTGTCTATCGCGACAGACACCGTCTATCGCGATAGACAGGCATTTTCGGCAAAAATTAAGGAGTGAATTTTTGGAAATTTAGGCTAAATTTTGGGCATATTTGCACTTTCATATACTCATCTACTTACAAAGGCCTTAGAAAATGCATTAAAATCCTCGAAAGGTTCTGTTTGTCTAGTTAACCCCCTAAACCCTGAACGGTCATAACTTTTTCATACGAAATCCATTTTCTGAGCTCTAGGGCTTGTCGGAAAGCTCGTGACATATACTACATGCCCTCAACTGTTTTTTATAAGAATAACGCGTTGATTTTCAGATAGGATATTTGGAAGTTGACACACTGAGGGGTAGGAACACCAAGGGAGCTCTAGAGTAAATTTCTAGCAATACAAAAGGGGGAACAAGGGTCATTAAAAAAGTGTCTGAAATAAATTGTCTGTCAATTGAAAGATCTACTTGGAGCTAATCTTGGGATTTATGCAGGCCTATTGAGAAGCGACTGAGAGTATCCAAGCAACGGTGTGGCGCACGCTTGAGAATCAACTTCTCGAGCACTAAAGAGATAGGTTCGGCAAGAAAGGTCGGAATATTCTCAACTCCTCTTCGTCAATTCCTAGCCTAGGCTAAGAGCGATTAGAAGTAGGAGTAAGTCAGGGCGACGATAGGCCACTATCAAGTTGAAGACTACCTAAAAACTCAAGTTCAAGCTAAAAACTTAATCTCTGTACTGTCGACAACATAAAGGAAAGAACCTAACGTGGAACGATCAACCTGAAAGTGCGAAGAACATTCAAGTATTCCTGACGACGTAATAGCAGACAAGACTTTAAACACGAGGAATAACTAAAAAGAATCAAGTGACTGGTACCAATTGATCGGCAACGAGGTTGTACTCTGGGCAAAAATTTGGGCTAATCAGTTAGGCATATGAACCTTAGATCAGGACGACACCTAGTAAGAGAGAGACAAAGCCTTAGGTCTTCAGAGGCTAGTGTCAACCACACTGCTAGGTCCTGGGCCCAGCAGTTAAGCCACCACTCGAACTACCCTCGCTCTGAGACCAGTGAGTCAGAGATGTCTCAAGGCATGGACAAACCTACGGGAAGTTCAGGAGTGCCCTACTTGTACAGGGTAGAAGGCCCTTACAAAACACAGTTGGAGTACCTGAGGACCAACCGATTAGGTGCTAGCATCTATGAGGACGGCCTAGGAAGATCTGTGGTCCAGATTAAAAACCCTGATCAATCCATTGGACTAGAACACCCAGCTGTCAAGTTTGAAAATGGTGCATACCTGGACAAGGAAGGAACCATATACGTAGTCACCAGTCATCCCGATAGGACAGATGAATTTGGAAATGTAATCTCAGAAGCGGACTTAGGTGACTTGGAACAAGGAAACATGGGAGTGGAACCTAGAACCCCTCGAGGTAAATCAGTTCTCACTAGGATTATCACGCCTGAGTGGGTCCCCCAAGATAACAAGTGCATAGATTTGCTTCTCAATCGAGAAACGGACGAAGCCTTTTGGAGGTATAAACCGGATCACCCAATTGATATAGGAACAATCATGATCTATGAGTTTAAGGATCCGGATAGCCCAGGCAGAGTGACCTACCTAGATCATGCTTCAGAACGGATCTTTGTGGTGACAGAAAATGATAGGCATGCTTACACTTGGAAGGGTGAATTTATTTTCCCCCAACCAAGATCAAATGTATCCTATGGTCACCCTGGGGCGGGAACTTCCCAAGCTCATGGTACGCAAAGAGACAGAAGTAGAGATAGACCAGAAGTAAGTTTTGCCAACCCAGTGGGCAGAGAAAGAACGAGAACAGAGACGAATAGGGTAGAACCTGAGATGCATAGAGCCCACAGGAACCAAAGAAATGTAGATGGATTCCCTCTGCCAAGACCTAGGGAGCACACAAGAACTTTGAGACCCACCCAGCTAGTTAAGTCCATGAAGAATTACTTTGACGGCACAGGAGATCCCTATGATCATGTGGCAGAGTTCAAGCAAGTCTTGAGAGCTGAACAAGTGGAAGATCTGTTCACACAGTACAATGCCTTCGGTCTAACCCTTAGGAACACGGCACTTACATGGTTTCAGCCATTAGATGAGCGTCAGTTCAGGAGCATAGACCAACTCCTAGAGGCATTCATTGTAGAGTTCTCCAAGAGTGGCATAAGACACAACACCTCCTCACTGATTCACAGCTTCAAGCAAACCCCCCAAGAGACTGTGAGGCTTGCAGGAAGAAGATTTAGACAATATCTTGAAAGGTGCCCTATTTCGGAGCTACCCACATCTGCTAAACAAGTAGCCTTATTCCTTGATGGACTACTGAGTCCAAAATTGAGATCCTACGTGTATCTGAAAGACCCTAGGACCATAGAAGAGTGTGTACGTATATGCATTGACATTGAAGATAACCTAGGAGAAGAGCTAGAGCTGTCCAAAATTTACAAAGATTCAGACAGTGCATCTAGTCACTCTTCCATGCAATCCACATCAATTGAGGAACTCGCAGAGAAAGTGGCCCAGAAATTAGGAGTAACTAGCAAACAAATCCCAAGGTTTGCCCCAGTAAAAAGATGCTATACATGCGGTGGTGACCACATGGCGAATGTCTGTCCCATTATGGCTCAACCCCAAGTAAATCCTAGTAGCCAGTACTGCACCATAGAACGGAGATACACCAACCACACCGCACAAGATTGCCCATACAACAAGCAGGCGGTTAGGCAACCCTACCCTCAGCCCTACCAACAAGGCAGATACCAGAACCAGTACCCTCCACAACCATATGGCAGGCCACAACAAAATTTCCAACCTCAATATCAAAACCAACAAAGGCCTCAGCCTGTGCTAGCACAACAACCCCCAGCCCCAGCTAATGTGATCCCGGTAAAGTATACTGCTGCAGAAGAGAACCTGAATAGAGCTATAGTCCCTGTAACATCCTTGATCTCTGAAAATGACCCAAGTGACCATAGCTTTGATTCTACCCATGTGGATAGCCCCCAGGCTTACTACATGCAGTCCCCAGAACATGGAGAGTCCTACTATAGTGAAGAGCCGAACGAACCTAGTTGGGAATCAGATTACACAAACGTCATGTATACAAACCCCAATCCTAGGCCTCAATCTAGGCAAGTCAGACCTCCATTCCCAAGAGGGCCGTGCTACAGATGCCAAGGTGATCACCTCATTCGTGATTGTCCCTTACCTCCGCCTACACAAACTCAGTCCGTGACTATCCAAGGCTTTTGCCAAGACTGCGGAAAAGAGCATCTCTTACGAGATTGCCCTAAGAACCCCAATAGCATGCCAAAAATCACCCCTATCAACGTTGTTGGGTTAGTGGTAGACTCCTCAGGAAGTGTCACTTCCACTGCACCAGTACAGGTAGTCACTAGGGCTCAGGCATTGCAGCAAAACCAAGGGGTAGGCCAGGAAAAGAGCCCAGATGCTAGCGATACTGAGAGCCAAAATAAAAAGAGAACAAGAGCTTGGAAAGATAGCCGCGAACGTATGAAAAGGCAATGGGCAAAGAAGATGAGTGAACTTGAGGAAAGTCTACGAGAAACCAAGGCTAAAATCATAGAGATCACATCTCAACCGCACTCTCACACATTCCCACCGCTACCATCCCCATCACCCTCCATCCCTTCACCCTCTAAGACACCCCACGTAACCCACCCACCACCCCAAACAGGATCAGTATTAGCTGATCCCACTCCCGAAGACATAGACATGATGCTTAAGGCATATCAGGCCAGAATCCAAGAAGGGCCAAACGTCACGGATCATGACAAGTGCTATCCTAGAGCTGACCTAGAGATAGAAAGAACCAAACTATGCGCGAAAATGGTCGCATTGGCTCAGACTATGTTTGAAGCCAGTCGCCTTTTCAATTACTCAGGCTCAGCCAAAACGCAATTACACTTGGATGGATTCCTAGAGAAGTTAGAGAGGATAATTGCAAGATCTGACAAGGAAGAAAAAAATCAAGACCAAGAAAAAGCAAGCAAAAACAGGAATCAGTCCCAATCAGAAGTGTATGTGGCCAATGCCCCTAAACCGGACAACTTCCCCTCCGTAGAAAGAATAGAGAGGCCAATAGCACAGCCAGAAAAGGAATCTACCCCTCAAAAAAAGGAAAGGGCAAGAGAACGGATAAGCCAGCCTCTTCAGGAAGCTCATGTGCCTCCTCAAGGAGCTTATCTTCCTCCCCAAAGGTCACAGGTGCCTCTCTCGAAAGCTTATGTACCTCCACAGGTAACCCACATTCCTTCCCAGAGAGCGTATGAGCCTGTGCGGAAAAGTAATAGCATAAGTAATCCTCCCCAAGAAGCTTGTGCTTCAGCTATCTATGACAATGAGGAAAGAGCCAACGATAGGATAAGCCCTCCTTCCCAGGTAGCATATGTACCTAATTCTACGGAGCCAGACACTTCTTCTTCTATGAATCGGTTTGCACCAGACTTCCTACGAGAGATTCAAGAAGACAAATGGGATAACGAAAGTGAGGTCGCCCCTCCTTTTGAACTTGTGGACGATGCACACGACCAATTCCCACAAGACATCCCATCCATCTACGGGGAACATGAGAGTACTCAATCTCACGAGAGATTGGACTTTGAATCTAATTCCATACAAGAGTTACCCCACTTCACAGGCCCATGGGAAGCAAAATCCACGTGTATGAGAGCACCCACAGTCATGGTAAGGAACGACGACTCAGTCATACCAAGGAACACGGAGGTAGTAACGAACACCAAGGTGCAGCGCAATCTCACTTTGAAAGAAATGCCTGAGGATAGACCAAACGCGGGGAAATATGCAGCCAGTCGAGTAACTGAAGTTGCAAAACCTCATTCCCGGGTAGGATCCCATAGGACAGTGCCAGAAATTCCCTTGGATAAGATAGGAGATATGTGTGAAGGCGAAGAAGGGAACACCTATCTTCCCATCACCTACCAAGACTACACCACAAAGGCAATTTTGGACTCAGGTGCAGGAGTTGCAATTGCCACTACCTCCTTATGGAAGCGTTGGGGCAAGCCGGCACTCAGGCCACGAGAATGAAATTGCAAATGGCAGATGGTCACATAGAGAGACCCCTAGGATTGCTAGAAGGAATAACTCTCACCACTTGTGGTGTCGAGTTTGAACATACCTTTGCCATATGTGACTTCAGCAAGAATCATGCCTATGAGATGATTTTGGGGAGACCATTCATGCGACAGTTGCAAGTGGTACAGGATTGGGGGACCAATTCTTTGTACCTGCAGCACTTAGGTGTTACAACCAAAGTCAATCTCAAGGATTATTCTCATAGAGATGTCCCACCTATCCAATGGAATCCCATCCATAGAGCCAAAGATGATACAGAATCGGTGCATTCCATAGGGTCTGGATCCTCATGGATGCATGAAGATACTCACTTATGGATGTGCAAGGTAGCAGTAGAAGAAGAGAAGAGAGAAAAGGCCAGAGAAATAGGTGCAAACGAAACCCATAGACCCATTCAAGACCCAGCCTATGCACCTGTAGTTTTTCCAGACGAGGAATTTGAACCCCATGGCTGGGCAGAAATTTTAGCAACAATGGACGTAGCCATCAATGAAGAACAATGGACACCTCACTGTGATGAGGATGGCTATGATATCTCAGTCTTCTCCATAGAGCCAATCATGGGAGAGGCAGTTCTAGAAGAATGCGAACCTAGCCCTGATGCATTTGAGGATGCAAGTGACTCCGATCTAGAGTCAATCATTATGGATCCACCATTTGCATCAGATGAAGAATACTTCCATGAAATAGAATTTCAACCCCAGAGGCATGGAGAGGTTACAAATGATGTAAGATTAGCAACGCATATGACCCCTAAGGAAGAAGGAAAGAAACGAAAGAAGAGAGAAGCCTTACCAGAAGAGGAAGAATCTTTGTTTGAGGTCCCAGAAAATTTTAAGAAGTATGAGATAGATGACAGGAGAGTCATGATAAGAATGCCTAAACGAGAGGCACAATCAGGAGAGGCCTATGATAACAAAGAAACCACCAAGAAAATAGTAGTGGCCATAGAAGAAGGAGAGGAGAGATGCACGTATATAGGCCATGACCTGACAGAAGAAGAAGAGCATGAATTGATTGCCTTGCTAAGAGAATACAGAGATGTATTCGCTTGGAGTTACAAGGATTTGAAAGGGGTTGACCCGGACATATGCTCGCACACCATTCCCATGACCTCAGATGCCAAACCCTCTAAGCAAAAGCCTTATACATATAACGATAATTACGCTGCTAAGATCAAGGAAGAGATAGATAGACTGGTGGAAGCTGGATTTATCTATGAAATTGAGCACACCGAGTGGGTATCCCCCATCGTTGTGGTGCCCAAGAAGAATGGCAAGTTGCGTGTGTGCATTAACTTGAAAAAGGTTAATGCCGCCACGATTCGAGATAACTATCCGCTTCCCATCACAGAACATCTCTTAGAAAGAGTGGCAGGCAAGGAAGTGTACAGCTTCCTTGATGGATTTTCTGGCTACAATCAAGTAGCCATAGCTCCAGAGGATCAGCATAAGACAGCCTTTGCCACAGAATGGGGCATTTTTGCTTTTAGAGTGATGCCATTTGGGCTTACCAATGCACCAGCCACCTTCCAGAGGCTGATGTGCCATGTGTTTAAGGAGTTCCTGAGGAAGAGTTTAGAAGTCTATGTTGACGATCTCTGTGCTCATTCCAATGTTAGGCAAACCCACATTCCTGAACTCAAACAAATCTTTGACAAATGTAGAGAACATCAAGTCTGCCTGAACCCCGAAAAGTGTGTTTTTATGGTCAGGCAAGGCAAGATCCTAGGACATATCGTGTCAAAGAATGGCATATCTACTGACGAAGAAAAAGTGAGAGCCATAGCGGAGCTACCTAGGCCAAAGAATGTCAAGGAAGTACAAGCTTTCATGGGGCATTGCGGTTATTATCGACGATTTATACACATGTATGCTGTCATTGCAAAGCCCATGTACGGACTTCTGACAAACTTTGAGTGGACGGATGAATGTGAGAATTCCTTCCAAGAACTTAAACGAAGATTATGTTCAGCACCAATCTTGACCACACCAGATTGGAATAAGCCATTCCATGTTCATGTGGATGCATCCAATTATGCTATCGGATGTGTGCTTGCACAACCTACTGGTGAAGGTAATATGGATCTTCCAATCGCCTATGCCAGTAGACAATTGAATGCGGCTGAACGAAATTATACCACTACTGAACGAGAAGGATTAGGCATGGTATATGCGGTTAAAAAGTTTAGACACTATTTGCTTGCAAATAAGTTTAAATTTTTTACTGATCATCAGGCATTGTTATACCTAGTAAACAAGCCATGCAATACGGGAAGATTAGTAAGATGGTTTCTCTTGCTAATGGAATATGATTTTGAGGTCGTGGTAAGAAAAGGGAGGACTCACTTGCGAGCAGATCATCTCTCTAGACTCACGTCTGGAGAAGCCCCACAAGGAGTATCAGATGACCTTCCTGATGCTTACCTATTTAACTTGGAGGTGGTGCCGCAGTGGGCTAAGCCTTTGGTACCAGTCTTGACCTACGGGCCCAACCATCCAGTGGTAAACACACGGAATAGAGAGGTTGTAAAAGCCCAAAAGTATCACATCATGGCCGGAAGCATGTACAAGCACACAGATCAAGGGATCTTGGCTTGTTGCGTAGAAGAGGATGAGTACGCTAAATGGTTGCAATTAGCACATGTAGGTGCGTTAGAGCAACACCATTCAAAGCAACGAACATTGCAGACTCTAAAAAGATTCGGAGTGCATTGGCCAACTATGGACGCGGATGTCCAAAAGTTGTGCAAGGAATGCCCAATCTGTTGCACTAAACCACCTGTGGAACATGCCACTCTCTATCAAATATCCATTGTGCCAGATTGGAGTGAACCTCTAGTATCATTCTTGCGGACAAACACATTCCCCCCAGACATGACTCTAGCTAGGAAAAGGAGTTTAGAACAAGAAGCCCTGGATTATTCACTCATAGGTGATAATCTATATAAGCGCGGTAAAGATGGTTACCTGAGATTATGTGTCCATGAGAGTGAATATCTTAAGATCTTAGAAACTGCTCACCAAGGTGTAGCAGGAGGACACTTTGGACCAGATCGGGTGATCAAGGCAATATTGTTTGCGGGCTTCTGGTGGCCCACCCTTCACATGGATGCACATACCTATGTGAAACGGTGTGATATCTGTCAAAGGACTCAGTATCCTATACGCAAAGATGAGATGCCACTGAAACCTATGATGGGTGGACGTGCATTCTCTAAGTGGGGAATAGACTTCGTAGGTCCTATTAATCCCCCAGCTAAGGGTTCTCATGCGGAATACATCATTGTGGCAACAGATTATCTCACCAAGTGGGTAGAGGTAAAAGCTACAACCAAGAACGATGCTCAAACAACTGCCAAATTCTTGTTTGAGAATGTATTCACGAGATATGGACTACCTATAGAGCTTGTAAGTGATAGAGGCACTCATTTCTTGAATGAAGTTATTGAAAATCTACTCCAAGAATTCTTGGTAATACACAAGAAGTCTGCCCCTTATCACCCTCAAGCTAATGGTCAAGCTGAGAGCACTAATAAGATTTTGTGCAATGTGCTGACAAAATTAGTGAACACTAAACGCTCTGACTGGGACAAACAGCTACACCATGCTGTTTGGGCATACCGAGTTGCCTACAAAACGGTACTCCAAGCCACCCCCTTTCAGATGGTATTTGGCCAAAACGCTGTGTTACCCTTGGACTTCCTGATCCCTACATTGAGAGTAGCACAAGAGCACGAATGGACAGGTCATGAGCTCTCCTCTAGGATCTTTGACCTTGAACGATTAGGAGAAACGAGACTGAGAGCCGCTGCAGGGATATATGCAGCCAAGAAGAGACAGCAGGCATACTTTGATGCCCACGTGAAGGATAAAGGCCTGAAAGCAGGAGATCTAGTCTTAGTCTATACACTAAAACAACACGCGAGGAAGCTAGAAAAGAGAGGCTACGGACCTATGATCATCAATAGGATCTCCACGAGCGGAGCAGTACAATTGGCCACATTAGAGGGTGATGTTCTCCCAAATTATATTAGCGGTTGCAGAGTCAAGTTGTATCAGGAACCCCTCACGGAGGAAATGCTCAGTCGACTCAACACTGCTAAGAAACGCAAAGAGGAAGAAAAGCGAGTTCGAGAAGAAGCTCAAGCTAAAGCTTTAGAACGCATCAGAAGGATGAAATTACGAAGGCAAGGTAGAGATCAGCCTGGAGCGAATGACTATGTAGACCAAGGATTTCCTATGGCCATGTGTGAAGTCGCAGGAACAAGCTCGCATAGGATAATTGATAGACGTCCTTTCGTAACCTTAGATATAGGACAAGGAAAGAGTGCAAGGACCGTAAGAGCCTTGATTGACTCAGGTGCAGCCACTAGTGCTGTTAAATTGTCTTACTGCCAAGAATTACAATTGACTGTCAATCCTGTGGAAGCATATCTTATAGGATTGGGAGGAGTGGAAACCCCTTGCATGGGCGAGGCGGAACTTCCCCTTTACATTCATGATGAGGCAATGACAGTTAAAGTACTGGTGTGTCAAGATGAGGATCTCACTGAACCTCTAGTCTTGGGTCAAGATTGGATCTATGACCAAGCAATTAACTTAAACCTAAGAAGTGGACTTCTCCAGGTTTGGGTCAATCATAGTCGAGTTACAGTAGAATTAGACAATGGAGCACTCAAGGAACTAGGAAAGGCACAGACTCCTGGTCCTTCCAGGGGTACACATGAAGATGACCATGCTGTTCTTGTTCAAAACCCTGTGTTGCAGAGGAATGATATTTGCAAAAAAGGAGTCAGGGACGCAACGGAACTCCCTTCTTTTCCAAAGGCCAGAAGGAGGCAGCAACCAAAGGCGGATCACAAGCAGAAGAAGCCGAGTACTACCTATGTCCGAGATCAAAAGTACCTGCGCAGCAGAATGTCCCAGAAAATAAACCAGGTATGGGTGCTGAAAGGCGAACGACCGGTTGCACCACCGTCAACTACAGGGGCAAAGCCTCTTATTAGTGACCAACAATGCAACGCTAATAAGAAGTCTTTCAGAAATTCTTCTGCTAAAGTAAAATCTATTTGGGTGCCCAAGAAGTCGATGAAGGCAAGCCCACAATCAAGACAAATTTGGGTGCCTAAGGCTTGCTTGATGGCACAAGTTGCTACGCTGAGGCCACAACCTAAACGGCATAACGCAGTTATGCATGCTGCCAGATTTCACTCGTTCTCGACATTCATGTACACACCAAAACCCAAGAACGTGCATGTAATCAATTGTATATGGGTCCCAAAAAGGCCTCGTTTTCAAACCACGACACCGAGAAAGCTCTGTAGAGACTCTCCGAAACCGAAAGCAAAGCCCATTCACTGCATTTGGCAGCCTAGGGCCTGTAATAAACCCCCCGACCCCAATTTGTAAATTCATAACCCACTTACTAACTGCAATAGTTTCCTAGGACAACACAATCACTAACTACACACACTATCTTCATGCACTTACTAACCACTAACTCACCATCTACCTTATGTTAATGATGTAACGGGGACAACAACGGATTTATTTTGTCCATTACGATGTTAACACTTGGTTCTATATTCTCACAGAACCAATCAGCAAACAGGGCCATGGCAGAAGCAGGTACCAGCTCTCAAGCCGGATCTGGTCCCCAGATCGTGGACATAGAAACACTTCTCCTTGAGCCACGCCTCACCGCAAGACCGCAAGAGCTTCAAGAAGTGCATGTGCTCCCCATCCAGGATCCTCCTCAAGGACACACTTCTCAAGTAGGTAAGCATGCGCATTGGTTCAGTGATGTTGCTGGACCACTGGGCGATGGGACCTACTTCTGGGAAGCAGAATTGGAGTTCAATGGCAAATGGGGTCGATACCACTTTTTCACACGCGAATTTGAAAGCTACCAAAATGCCGAAGTCATGAGATCAGTTTGGGTCAAAGCAGGTGTGGAAAGTTATTTCAGGACTCACTTACCAAAGCCGGATTTTTTACGATGCTCTTATATGATCAGTACCATCACGCCAAGCAGAGCCAAGGGCGGCGACAGCACCTTTGTGTTGCCATCACTGCTGCCGGGTAATGAGCTCAAAAGATTCAAGTTGACCCTCAATCTGGTGAGAGAAGCGTTGGGTATGTATGGCATGCACATCCCAACAGAAAAGGAAACCATGGTTCCAGGTCGAATGAAGCACAAGGATCTGAATAAGTTGAAGGATATGGTAGCAATGACACCTACCATTGCGCTTCACCTGCGAACCATCATGCAACACTTTGCGTTTCCCGCCCAAGAACGATTCACAATGCCCCCGAAAAAAATATGGTTCAGTTTATATCTAGCAGAAACCGAAAGCCTGCCCATCAATGTGCCACACTGGATCATAGACCAGATCCACCTAGCGCATCAAAGGTGGAACAAAAAACAGAAGAATGTGCTCCACGGGTGTTGTGCTTTGACCAGAATAATCTATAGATGCTTGGCTTATGACGTGCCTGTTCAGCGGGCACTCGTATGGTCCCGAGTCCAAGAATTCCAAAGAAGACTATCAGCAGCAGGTCCCCCATCAAAGAAGATGAGGGGGGGAGTCCAACTACCCTGTGCTCAACCAAGGGGAGCTACCGCTACACCAGAAATCACTCCTCCCCAGACACGACGAGTTAGGCCATTCACAATCCGGTTACCAAGACCAAGCACAGAGGGGCCTAATCTGGTGTTTCCACCCGTTCCATCCGATTTGGAATTTCCGCAGGGATTTACTCTTGAGGACCTCACGGATGAAGAAATTGCCAGATTAATCTATGACTCTAACCTCGAAGCCGAAGCAGCGCGAGCTCAGGAACCGCGACCCCAAACAACATCGGCCCCCACCCAACCACAAACTGTAGAAGTCGATGTAGATGAACAAGAGGCAGGAGGAAATGAAGAAGAAGCCGACGAAGAACAACATCAAGAATATGACGAACTCTCCGAGTTAGCAAGTGCCCCAGCATATTCGGCACAAATCAAGAGACTATATCGAACCATGCGACTGGTTCAGGAACAGCATAAGATGTCTCTAGAACAGGGCAAAAGACTCATGAACGACTTGCTAGCGGAGGAAGGTGTGGACGAGTTGTTCATTGAGTCCATGAACCTTCATGCCGACGCTGTAGGACTGGACGAGGCCATTCATGAGGCAATGGCCTACATCCACAGGTTTGAAAAAAGAGTTCCCGTTCGTCCCAGGAGGTCCGGGAAGCAAATTCACATCAATACATCAGCACCAGGCGAGGCAGCGCAAGCTGAAGAATATCAGGAAGCACCGTTGTCACCCCCATCCCCACCTCACACTACACAATTCACTCCACCACAGGACACTAACACTACCACATCCACTACCACTACCGTTGTCATGGGCATCCCACTCTCTCCGGGAATCCAATACGGGGGAGTCACCATGCCCACCTTCACCACCCTGTTCACCGATGTCACATCCACTCCACCAACGATTCCCATCTACACAGTCTCTCAAACAGTTGACACGATGGAAACATCACCTGCCACAGCACCGCTCCCTCCCCCCATGCCACCTTCATCACCCATACCCCCTCCACCCACATCTCCACGTACATCCACATCATTCACCTCTCCCATTCCCGCCCCCATTCCCCCTGCATCTTCACCCTTCCCAGCATTATTTAATGTAAATAACATATTCTTAGCATTAAACCAATGTGTATACCAGCTCCAGCATGAGTACAAAGCTCTGGACAACCGGTATCAGAATCTGGAAACGCACCATCAAAACTTACAAAGACAATTTCTCATTCTACAAACCGAAAATGCAGAACTGAATCAACGGTACACGACGCTTGAGCAGGCTCACCAAACCTTATTGGCGGCACCCCAACCCTCGACAGAATCAGGTGCCAAACAACTAGAAGCTTTGCTCGAGGTATACCAAGCCGATAATCTCAAAGTCCGGCGTAACCTGGCACTTCTCAGAAAACACATGGCGGCCGCCCTTGAGGAAAACAAGAGATTGCAGCAGCAAAATGAAGCAAATCTAGAAGCTGCAATGGAAGGCTCCCCACACGAAATTGATCCAGAGCGGTTTAAAGCTGTGCCCTCAGAGACAATGAAGACCATCTTGGACAGCTATGCGGATCTATTAGAAGCTCATGATGACTTGGAAAGGGAACGGGATGCGCTGCGACATCAACTCCAAGAGCAACAGACAGCACCCAAAGTCACAGAAACGACCACGACTTCAGAGGAAGTCAAGGCATTGAAAGAGCAGGTGGCCGAATTATAGGCAAGATTACTCACACATGAAAGGCAACCCTCTCCAGTTGTCGAACCAGAACCCGAGGATTTGGTACCCATCGAGGTAGATGAGACGTATGAGGAACCTTACGTTCCTATGCCAATGCCAGGTGGTGAACAAACCGCAGAAGGAATGGATACGCTAGAAATCGAAGTACCTGAGTGGCTCCAAACACTAGAGAAAACGGCATCGACTCATGAAGATCGAGTGGCAGTTCAAATCCAATCTATGGCAAAAATAGAGGACACTATTATTAAATCAGAATACTTCCGCAGCATGTCCCACCATAGATGGATCGGAACCAATGATGATCAATACGTGCCCTATTGTATACTCCTGGCGGACTACAATGCAGAAATCCAACATAGATGTGGCAAACCTCCAACGTTTGCTACACAATTTGGGCCAGATGATATCCCAGAGAGCGCCAAAAAAGGATCCATTCATCAACCCACTTGGAGGATCCGACTCCTCGAAACCTACCCGGAGATGGTTCGCACCTGGACGAATATGCCTCTTTTTATTAAATATAACCCTTGTTATGTTCCTGTACTCCGCAGACGCACATGGCCAGAGTTTACCATTGCAGTCAAGAATATCAAGGGATGCGCCAAATGGTTAAACTACGTCTATCTAGCACCCCCTCAAGGGCCTCCCACCGTCAATTACATGATTTCCACTATACGGCACTGGAGCATCTGATTAAAGAATACCCCTGATGTAATGGCCCAGATGTGCATGAAAATTTTTGAGTTAATGCTTATTACATTCAGGACATTCAAGAATATCAAGGACCCACACTTCTCAGGCGTCGGATTCCTTACAGGAAACCAAGATTTAGTTTATGACATGAGCACCACTCCTTCCATAGAGGTGATATACGCTTGGCACGCCAGAATAAAATACCTCCCGGCCTGCTTCAAACAAACATTCGAAGAGATGTTCATAACAGGGTTCTGGGAATACCACTCAGAAATATTTGTACCCAGACCCTCACATCTCCTCCATTTATTTGCTGTGGAGCGAACCATTCACTCAGAGCAGTTACGGGTGCCACATCCAGATGTCCCAGGGCCAGTCAATTGGGATGCATTGCTGACAGATCTAGCAAGGGGACTCAGGTTAGAAGAACACCACCTCGCCGCCGATGTTGTACAATACTACGTCCAAAAAACAGCTAGACAAGGGTCTGTCAGGGGCGACAGACGCGAGAGTGGGGGGGGTGTTGGCAGTAGCCTTGGTACACCAGGACTTACAAGACGTGAAAGTCAAAGAAGGGAGTCAGAGCGAAGGGACAGCACAAGCAAACAGGGCAGTCAAAGAAGATCTGGCAAGTAGGCCAATATTTTTTCAAGACATTAATGCAAATCAAAGAGATGGACATGCAGGGAGGAAGAGCAAGTAGGAAGCTCGAAGATATGTATGGCAGATCACTAGAAGAAATCCCTACAACAACAGTGATTTTTATCACTAACAATCATTGTAAATATCATTTCACCTTTTTGTAGCTCCATTTTGTGCAAGCCAAGGAGTCCTTGAGCTTGAGGAGCCTTAGAAGTAGTTGCGTACAAATTTTCGTATTTTTTAGATCTCGTTTGAGCCCCCAAATAAGCCCTGGAACCTAATTTTTAACTAGGCCGGACACTAGGTCTGGACAGGGCCAAAAGCTAGTCAAAAACTATAAAAAGAGCTAGAGAGCTCATTTTTGGGGTTAGATTGTAATTGAAACGAACTTGTAAGAGCATTTTGAAAGTAATCTAAAAGCTCCATTGATTCTCACTCTTTGTCTTGCCGTGTGTGCGCGTGTGTGTGTATGTGTGTGCATGCTAGTGTGCTTCTCACTCACGCACTTGTGCCGCCACTTGCTCGAGGTCTTCATACCATCCTCACGTCTTCCCGGATTGACATTAAAGGAGGTGCTACTCATCATTGAGCTACATATATCTACTCTTGTCAATGTGGCATAGTTGAGACTACCCACTAGACTTTGATATGATGTGATGTCCTATATGAGTTCACCTTCACGTGACCTCAATTTGTGATTGACTTCCATTGGAGTACCTGCAATTTTACAATCTTGCATCTTGAATTTTGCCAACATGTCCTTAATGTACTTTCTTTGAGTGAGAAACAAACCATGATCTTTGTAGACAACTTCCAAACCTAGGAAGTAGGTAAGTGAACCCAAATCACTTAACTTGAACTCTTCTCTCATCTGATCTTTGATCTTCTTCAGACCATCTGCATCATTCCCTGTCAATATAATATCATCTACATATACACATATGTAGATGATCTCAGAATTACTCTTTTTGATAAAGAGTGAAGGATCTGCCTTGCTTGGTTGAAAGCCTTTGTCTTGCAAGAATGAAACAAGCCTGAAATTCCAAGCTCTTCGACCTTGCTTGAGACCATACAATGCTTTGTTAAGTTTACACACATAATCAGGATAAACTTGATTCTCAAAACCAGGTGGTTGTGCCATATATACCTCTTCTGTTATCCAACCATTCAAGAATGCATTCTTTACATCTAGTTGAAGTATCTTCCAATTCTTGGAAGAGGCAATACTAAGCAAAGCCCTAATAGTAGGCATCTTTGCCACAGGAGAGAAGGTCTCCTCATAATCAATTCCCTGAGTTTGTGCAAAGCCTTTTGCTACAATCCTTGCCTTATACCTGTTAATGGAACCATTAGAATTCTTCTTGAGTTTATAGACCCATCTTGAGCCTACTACCTTCATGGATGAAGTCTTGGGCACCAAATCCCAAGTGTTGTTTTCCTCAAGTGCTTCAATCTCTTCCTTCATTGCATGCTTCCATTCTGATTTTGCTTTGGCCTCTTCAAAGGATGATGGCTCCTCTTGGTTTATATCCTGTGCTATGTAGATAGAATGTTTAGTTACTAATGAGGTGTCAAACCCATACCTTTCTAGTTTTATCTTTTCCCTCATAGATATTCTTAGGCCATGATGTGATGATTCTGCCTCATGTCCAAGTTCTTGCAATTTTTGCTTTACCTTTAGACTTCCATGCTTTGATCTTTTCCATCTGAGATTCTTCATCATCCTCTGAGATGTCTTGTTCTTAAATCTTTGATTGTTCTCTACCAAGCTTTGGAAAATCTTCTTCAAGATCATATGGTAAATTGACCTTCTTGCATGAATCTTCATACCATGAATTGTTTTCATCAAAAACTACATCGTTGCTTACCAAGAATCCTTTGTTGGTAGGGTTGTATAACCTGTAACCCTTTTGATTGTTGTCATATCCAATAAATACACACCTTTCTGCCTTTGGATCCATCTTGCCTCTAACCTGTGAAGGAACATGAGCAAAAGCAATACATCCAAAAATTTTACAATATCTAAGCTTGGTCTTCTTCCACTCCAAGCCTCATATGGAGTCATCCCATCAAGGGATTTTGAAGGCAACCTGTTAATCAAGTAAGTGGCTGTAGATACAGCCTCAGCCCATAGATAATTAGGTAAATGCTTTTCATTTAACATGGACCTTGCAGCTTCAACAATTGTCCTATTCCTCCTTTTTGCCACTCCATTTTTCTCAGGAGTGTACCTTGTAGTTACCTCTCTTTTGATTCCTCTTTCTTGAAGAAAAGAATCAAACTCATAGGAGAAGTATTCTCCCCCTCCATCTGACCTTAGCCTTTTTAGTGATTTACCTGTTTGATTCTCCACAAGAGCCAAATATCTTTTGAAACATGAAAAAAACTTCATCTTTGTGTTTCATAAAGAATAGGATAGTCCATCTATTGCAATCATCAATAAAGGAGACATAATACCTTGATCCAAATATTGAAGCTTCCTTGCTAGGTCCCATACACCTGTATGAACCAACTCCAAGAGATCTCCATGCATATAACCTTTCTTCATGAATGGTGACCTGTGAGACTTTCCAAATTGACATGCACTACACTTATAAATCATATGTTGTTTTGACAAGTTAGGGAGTCCAAGTACACTTTGGTCCCTGCAAATTTGCTTTAATGACCTTTCACCAATATGTGCTAACCTTTTGTGCCATACTTTCAATTCTGTGAGTGTTTGACTACCATAATTAAAGAGAGCAATGTTTCTAGTGTCTTGTAATTCAAATGTGAACAATCTACCTGTCTTTTCACCTTTTGAAATTCTTTTGAATCTTTGACTTGGATCTTCAACAAATGCTCCTGCTTTTGTGAACCTGACTTGCAACCCTTTCTCTACTATCTGCCCAAGGCTTATCAAATTCTTTGTAATGGTAGGGACATAGAGTACCTTACTGAGTAGGTTGATTTTTCCATCAGGTGCTTTGACATTGCCTATTTTCTCCACAAGATGTCTTGTATCATCTCCTGTTTGTACCTCATGCTTATTCCTTGGATCTTCTAAATCTGATAGGAGTGCCACATTTCCTGCCACATGATTTGAACAACCTGAATCTATGTAGAAAACATGCTAATCAAATTTACCTTGTGGCATAGCCATGTTCATGATCAATAATGAATCCTCTTTGTTTGAGTCTTCTGTGTAGTTATTGTAGTCTCTCCTTCCTTTCCTCCTTGATAGTTTGAATGATTGTAGTTGTTGTAGCTACGATGATAATTGTTGAACCTTCCTCTTGAGTAGCCATAACTTCCTCTATTGTATCCTCTTCCTCTTTGATTCCTGGAATTCCTAAAGCAATTTTCAGTTGTATGATTAGTTAGTCCACAAATAGAACATGGGTTGGAGACTTGGGATCTCCCCCTGCCTTGTCTACCTCCTCTTCCTCTACCTCTACCATGTCTTCCTCTACCTACATAGTTAGCTTGATATGTACCTGCTTCATCATCCACTTTCTTTGCCTTTCCTTTGTCATCTTTGGACTTGCTTTTATCAGTGTATAAAGCTGAAGATTTATTACCTTTAGACCTTTCTCCATTTTTGATAAGCTTTGCCTCTTGAGTAAGTAGTTGTCCAATGAGTGTATTGAAATCAGGTACATGCATGTCCATGTACAAATCCATAGCTGTGGTGAATGCTTCCCACTTGTCATCTGCCTTCAAGCCATTGATGACCTGCCTTTCAATTTGCTCTTCATCTATTATCTCTCCAATGCTTTCCAACTGATCCTTGAGCTTTGTGACAAAATCAGTCACATTTTGTTTGGGAGCCTTCTTGAGAGTTGTGAAATCCAGCCATAGTTGATGCTTCCTAGCTTTGGTACTTGAAGAGAAGAAAGCTTCAAGTGCATCCCACACTTCCTGAGATGTCTTACAACTTCTAATGTGAGGCAACAAAAGATCTGAGATAGAATTGAGGAGATAAGACCTTGCAGTGCATCCTTGGAGCACCATGTGCTCAATCTTTCTTGCTCTTCTTGTGTTGGTTGAATTTTGTTCCTGAAACTTGGCATAACTTCATCTCCAGCCACATAACCATATAAACTTCTACCTTGGAGATAAGCTTCCATTCTTAATGAC
>MU260672.1:87500-122500 GCA_020310875.1 Ceratopteris richardii
AAAATCTATATGATAAGACATTGACATGTCTAAAATATATATAAGAATGTAGAAATCAATAGTTTTTACACAAAAATAACATTTTAGACATATCTTTAATGGGTGGATATCTGATTGTTATTCAAAATTGCTACAAAACATGGTTTCATTAACCAAACTACTTTGAGGCATTTACATAAGCACTAAAAATGTCTGAGAGCTTCAATGCAACTCACAACTTTGTCGATCTATGTCTACACCCTCATCATCTGATGCACTTGATTCAGTCTCATACTGTTGAGAGCTCTCTTCTTCTTCTTCTATATCCACAAGAGCTCTATCTTCATCCACGTACATACCAAATTCTGCAGGATCATGCACAACTCTTCTTGTTTTCCTATGATTTCCTGTACCACATACATCTGGAAGCTTTTGTTTTATCATGTTAATGGTTGCTTTCCTCAAGTGACCAGTTTTTGTCAAGGAAAAATCATAAACAAGAATATCTACATCATCCATTTTAAGAGTGGATGTGCTTCGAATATTCTTTTTCCTTTTTGAACCTGTTCATTTAGTATCACACACCATTTCTAAGTTATATTTACCTGTGAATGCATTACTACTTTTAGTGTAATACCAATGCACCATCAAAGCCTCTATTCTTCTCTGATCAATATCTTTAGTTATCTCTAAAACCTTTGCAATCCAAAATGGTCTGGTAGCCTCATCACCATCAGCAAGTACTGCAATAAGCGTTCCAACATTTATCTCTATTAAATTTCCTTGCCATCTTGCTTCTGCCTGTTTTGTCATCCTTGGGCCTACATAAATATTTCTTTCTGGTGGATGTATAAAACTTTGAAGTGCATCTGCATTACATGCTTGGGCCACATTCACGGATCTTTGTGTACAAAAATCCCATGTGAATGGAACATCAACTGGCCAGTGACCTGCAATTGTATACTGTATAATCTCTTCTTGATGATTGAAAAAGTCCTCCCACCAAGATACATCTTGATCTCCAGCATATTTTTTTGCACGCTCAATATGTCTCTTCTTTTCAATGAGTGCATGCATCCAGCTTTTACTTTGATCAACCACACTTCCACATCTTTCTGTATTGTTTTTATCTTCATATGGTGATTTTTCTGCACCATACACTGTTACAGTAGACAAATTAGGCACCTGCAATAAGAATCTGCATCCCTCTTTAGGCTCCCACCCAAGAGAAGATGAATACTGCTTTGCAAATAAAAGGGTTATTTCATCAACCCTCCTCATCAAGAATACATGGTTGAAACTAATATTGTGCAATGGAGCCAAAACCTTAGCACTATTATCAAGGCCCATTGAGCAAAAGTGCTTAAAGTCATAAATCTGTGTGAGGTGTTGAACTTCTGGTTTTGGAGTATATGCTTATGAAATCAGCTCAGATAAAATCGGAAGAGTAAAAGCATTGTTACGTGCCAACTTCTTAGAGAAAGTACTGAACATTTGATCAATGTGATCATGAGTGTGGCCAACCAGAAGAAAATTTACCTTAACCTTCTGAAATACCTGTTTTTCAACAAGCATGCTTAAATATCCAAAGACTGTAGAATTTTTATTCTCTCTTGCAGTATTATCTAGTTGCAAATATAGAGTTGGTGGCAAAAGACCCTTCCATGATTGCAAAACACGATGAATGACAGTAACTGTAAGGTTTGGATCATTATGCACATTCGGATATGTGAAGAAAACCTTGGACATTACAATTCCATTGTATACCAAAGCACCAACCAAATGCATTTGCACAAGGACTTCATCTCCAATGTCCTTAGGGATGCGATAAAAATGTGGCAAACAAGTTTTTTTTTGATCCATACCATCGATCAACAAACACATATAACGCTCCGGATTTCTGAGTGCCTTACTTCGATGATGAATTGCTTTCTTTCTCTCTAATGCTTGACTGTCACGATGGTTGTTAAGAAGGTTTTTAAAATTATGCTTTTCCTGTGGTGTTGTAGCCCCTTTTGCCATGTTTTTCAAAGTGGCGCAAACTGAACATTCACCCATTCTAACTTTACGAGGAATAGAAACATTGTTAAACTCTTCCTTCCATAATCCAGTAAAGTGACGATACAACACATACTTCTCATTTCTATTTTCCATGTCTTCTCTATATATTTGAAATACCTCTCAACGAGTAAAGTTATCTGACAAGTTCAACCTTCCAGTTGTAGGCATAACTTCACAATGCAAGCTAAAATAGTTCATCATCCAATTCATTGCATGACGTCCAACAGATCCTTTGGTCCCAACATGGAACGTATCCAAAATGAGATCCCCATTCAAAAACCCTTGTTGAACCCTATGTATTCTAAAATTTCCTACACCCATTGCAATTTTAAATGCAGCCCTACAGCATGGCATCCCTTGTCGAAACCAACACGCGTTACTGACATGTTATCCTCAATCATTTGCATGCAAGAAACAAGGTATATATCTTGCCTTTCACTATCTAAATGGAGGAATTTTTCTCTTATGTGCTTTAGTTTCTTCATTCCTAAATTATACAAACATTTCAAACCACAACAATGCTTCACAATATCCAATGCAATCTGTCTATCTGAAGTAAGAAATTTAAATCTTTTTCGACTTACTTCACGAGACCTTCTTTTAAATCGTAGATTGAGCTTGCTTTGCTTTTTCGTTGCTCCACATGCACTTGAGTCAGAAGGGAGATCAATGGTTGGATCAGATGGGTGATCAAGAGGTGCATTTGGTTGAGCAGCATTGCACTGTGAATTGGATAACTTAAATGACTCAACAGAAAACATGGAATCGTCAGCACGTTCTAAATCATAGGGATCATCACTTCTCTGGAAAGGTTCAACTGAGAACAATGAATCAATATGAGCAGAGGAAGCTGATGCCCAAGCATCCACTGAAAAGATTGAGCTCATCTTCACTGAGTTCACAGAAGACTGAAGATGAATGACCTTTTTAAATAAGTAGAAATCCGAGATCAAGTGAAGATGTCATATCAAATGTCACATCAAGAAGATATGAAATCAAAAGCTTATTAAAGTACATTAAATAACATTAAACATCAAATTACATCAAATCACTTAATTACTCAAATATACACTAATAAGGGAACCAAAGATTTGATTCACTTTTGATTCAAATGAGAAACACAGTTGATTTCTAACTACATATGAGTCATTGAGTCTAAGCATTGTAAATTAATCAAAATATATCCAAGTTGAGTTCCAACAGGAATATATAATAAAATTGTTTGGAGAAATTTTACAAGAAGAAATTTTACAACTGGAATATATCCAAGTTGAGTTCCAACTGGAATATGCTATGCCATTGAACACTATACAAGAAGAAATTTTACAGTTGGTTAAGATTTCAAGGATTAGGTTTTATTGTGGTCTTGGCTAGATATCAAAGAGGTAGATGAAAGTATATTAAAAAAGAATTATGTGTAAAAGAGGTACATAGAATGTTTATTCATACATTGATTTTCCATTTCAACAATGTGTTACAAGATAAATGTGAATATGAACTAAAGTGTGGAGGATAACACTATAAAGATGTCATTAATCTCACAACTTAGACCTGATTTTCTCCCAAGCAACAGACTCTAAGAAAAAACTTCTACATGAGATTAGAAATCCTCATGTACATACCATACTGTTGCCATTGAAGTTTAATTTCCATGCAAATGTATATAAATAGTTGCAAGGTTCTGTACTTGAATGTTTATTCATACATTGATTTTCCATTTCAACAGTGAGTTACAAGATAAATGTGAATATGAACTAAAGTGAGGAGGGTAATACTATAAAGATGTCATTAGTCTCCCACATTTAGCACAACTTTGACTTGATTTTCTCCCAAGAAAGAGATTCTAAGAAAAAAATCTCTACATGAGTTTAGACATCCTCATGGACATACCATACTCTTGCCATTGAAATGTAATTTCTATGCAAATGTATATAAATAGTTGCAAGGGTCTATGAATATTTCATTAAAGTGGCTCTGAAACAGCCTATTTGTGTGGGTGCTATTCCCTGGTTAGATAAGTTGACAGATTTAGTTAGCAACTGGACTCATTCAGTTAGATCCAGTTAGTCTCTGGTTCAAGTTACCCAATTGCCTATAAATACCAGAGGAGGAGATCATTCGCATTTTCAAAATCCACGAGCAAGAGAGAGCAACAGAGCACAGACAGCCATGGAGCACAGAGCTCAGCATACCAGCAAGCCAAGTCTGATGGAGAAGAAGAATGTTGGCAAAAGTACCAAGAGGTAGACAAAATCATACCATAAATAAAGATTCTAAAAAGATTCCCTCTGTATGTCTGTGTAAAAAGTATGATTTCTAGGTATTTATTTTTCTTACCTCTAGAAATATGGATCCAAAGCATGTACAGCTCGATGCCTGGCATCGACTTTAAGGTGTAAGTCGATGCCAGGCATCGACTAAGGATTGCAAGTCGATGCCAGGCATCGACTTGTAGGTGCAAGTCGATGCCAGGCATCGACTTGCACCGACAAGTCGATGCCTGGCATCGACTTACACCTGAAAGTCGATGCCAGGCATCAACTTCGGCCCAAAAGTCGATGCCAAGCATCGACTTGCCGGCATCAACATGCACTGAAAAGTCGATGCCAGGCATCGACTTTAGGGTGCAAAGTCGATGCTTGGCATCGGCTTTTGGGCCCAAGTCAATGCTTGGCATCGACTTTTGGGCCCAAGTCGATGCCAGGCATCGACTTTGTGTGCAAGTCGATGCCAGGCATCGACTTGAGGGTAAAAGTCGATGCCAGGCATCGACTTGGCCCAAAAGTCGATGCCAAGCATCGACTTGGGCCCAAAAGTCGATGCCAAGCATCGACTCTTGCACCCCCAAGTCGATGCCTGACATCGACTTTCACCCTCAAGTCGATGCCGGGCATCGACTTGCACACAAAGTCGATGCCTGACATCGACATGCACTTAAACATCGATGTCTGGCATCGACCTGAAGCTCAAAATCGATGCCTGGCATGGACTTGGGCCTTTGAAAACCACATTTACGTTTGATCTGATATTTCCAAGTGCCTTCAGGGATGCGGAGTACAAGGATGAAAGGCCCATCAAGAAGCTCAGAGTCACCATGGGCTCTGGTGACCAGCAACGTGACAAAGGCATTGGTCACCAAGCAAAACCAAAGAAAATTATTGCACCATTATCCTCTGAGAAGGCCAGCAACCCACTAGGAATATCCTCAGGTGGACAGAGTAGCATAAAAATTCCTTAGGAGGATCCAAATATGAGGGAAAGGTCTAGGGAGACGGAGGTCATGAGGACAGATCGTCCACTTCGGGACATGACAAATCTAGAGTGGTGCCTTCAGTACGTTGAAGAGAAGAATGCAGTCCTCCTTGTGTTCGCAGGGGCTTATGGCAGAGGAAAGATCACGACAACACAAGGTTTTCAGTATGGCCTTGTTTACAAACTAGATTATGAAGATGAAGATTCTGACAACCTGCTTTTCTTGGTGGAGACATCGAAAGGATTAAGAAATGTCATATGCAAGATGGATTTCTTGTGCCCAGAGTGCTGTGTTCCAGAAGGGCTAGCTCAGATATGCAGAGACTCAGTGAATTTCATCAAGGACCTGATGCCATGGATCCAGGGCAATATCATGCCAACACAACAGAAGAAGACGACCCCTGTAAAGGCAAGGGGTAAGCAGAGCGTGCAGAAAAAGCTCCAAAAGAAAAAGAAGATAATTTCAGAAGAGGAGTTTTCTGACTCAAGCTCTAGCTCTGGGGACATAATTGTTGCACCTGGTGGAGAGCTTGCATCTGGTGTTCTTGGTACTGAGCAGAATAAGATGAGGGAGGACATAGCTAGAAGAAAAGTTGTGAAGAAGGGGCAGTTGTTCCACCTGCCAATCAATATCATCCACAGGCCACCCGTAGATCCAGTCACAGGGAGGAGGCCCCTTGAGATCAGGGAGCCACATAATTTGCACGTCCAGAATCTTAAGAAGAAAATGAAAATAAATCCTCATGCTACTGTTGTGCCATTCCTTGTTATGGTGGATCCGAATGAGTGCAGCTGTGTGGACGATTTCAATGAGGGTTTGTTTGAGGATTACACTTATTATGTGATTGGAGGTTCACACTCTGCAGAGGCTCGTAGACAGTTAGTGAAGGAGCACCCTACTACATTTTTCTTTAGGTATGCAGAGTGTAAGATATATGCTGGTCTTACAACTGAGGAAGCCAAGCTTCTTCCTTGGGATCACAACAACGACAATGACTACAGGCAGAAAATGTCCTCCATAGAGAGAATTCGGTTCTTCCACCATGAATATGAAGATTGTCTTGTGAAGGAAGCTGGAAGAATACATCCCAATCTACGAAAGCAATGCCTTATTGAGGTTGGAATTGCATTGGATGAGAATAGAAAGTCTGATGCTTTGAGGAAATATGATCCATGGTTTCAACTGGCATTCAGATCAGGTGAGATCTGGGATCTACAGGATAGAATTTTCACAATGTGGGAGAACAAGGAGGTCAAGGGCCAGAAGCAACGAAAGTCGAGGCCAGACCCACAAGTTGATCTGAAGGGAAAGGGAAGGAAAGTTGACCTTTCAATTGAAGAGGCTCCTGAGGACATGAAGCTGACCCCATGGAGGGCCCTTCAAGGAATCAAGGATGATACATTGATCATATCAACTTTGTCAAGGGTAATCTCGAAGGAGTTAAGCCTGGAGGAGATGGTGACTGAGCTCAATAAGTATGTATGTTATTCTCAGATCCTTTTTCCCTCCTCCCATGCTTCTGGTCTAACCTAGTCTCTTTTATATTTCTGTGTCTGTAGTCATAAAGTGTACATGAAGATTCAGGAGGTGATGATGAAGAGGCTGGGTTGCTTTTCTTGGACAGAGGTCCAAGCAGACAATCCAACCACATCATCCTACAAAGCCTTATCAGAATATTTCATCCTGTTTCGTGATTGGGTAGGTTCTCTTTCTGAGGTTGTGCCTAGTTTGCCATTAAGTTAGATGCCTTGATTCACCTAACCAATTTGATGCCTTGCATGGCATCGACTTACAGCTAAATTCGATGCCTGGCATCAGTTTGCAGGCAAAAGTCGATGCGTGGCATCGACCTGCAGGCAGAAGTCGATGCCTGGCATCGACTTGGGGGCATAAGTCGATGCCTGGCATCGACTTGCAGCATAAGTCGATGCCTGGCATCGACCTGCAACATAAGTCGATGCCTGGCATCAACCTCGTGGCAAAAGTCGATGCCAGGCATCGACTTATGTCCCAAAGTCGATGCCAAGCATCGATTTTCAGTAGAAGGTCGATGCCTAGCATCTACCCCAACAAGAAATCGATGCCATGCATCCGTTCCTTATGTTCTGTTTGCTGTATTGAAGAGCTCTTTTAATTGTCTTTCCAATTTTTTCTGCAAAAACCGAGGAAAAGTAAGTCTACAGAGGTACTAGATGATTGCCCCCCTGCATTCCTTGCTCACATTCAAAGAGCAAGGCATGAGAAATCTAGACTGAAAGCGAAGGAGATGGATTTTGATGATGAACCTGATCTTAAATGTTTCTCCAATCCCCTAGACCCCCTTAGGCCTGTATATTACAATGTGTTCTGTAGTGATGTAAATAATATTTGTTCTGTTGTGCCTAGAAAACATTTCTCCCTTCTCATAGCGGACATACCCTATGGATTTAGGATGTTGGGATCAGTAAATGATGATGAACCCTTCAAACACCCTCAGATTTGGAAGATGGTCACTGATTTTGCAGAGTTGACTATGTCTCCTCTTTGGAGGATAGTAATTTTCCATAGCAGAGACCAGTCTTTCTCTGTTTCAACTGCTCTGAAGGCAAGATGTCATGCTGTGGAGTGCCTCACTTGGTAAGTAATCTTCTTTCTATCTCCATGGCTTTAATGATGCTCTCTGTGACTCATAGTTCTTTTTTGCAGGGTGAAGACAAACGTAAATCACACTCCTTTGCATCGGTTTGTGAGCGCCACTGAATGCATTACAGTTGGCTATTATGATGAAGTAAGCAAAAGGAGAGTCAGGGAGCATTGCAATGAGAATGGGATCTCAAATGTGCTCATGTTCCCAGCCGTTACCAAGAAACTTCGTCATGTAGCTGGGGACATGACATTGGTTAACCCTTATCAGAAGCCACAAAAACTCATAATGAGATTGCTTCAGCTATTCTCCAATGATGATGACTGGGTCCTAGACCTTTTTTCGGGCACAGGTAATTTCAATTTTCACAATTTTCATTAGTCATGGTTGATTGAAGCCTCTAAGTGGTTTTCTGCTGTTTCATGAACGAATCTGGCTTGCTCCTTAAAGATGTTCAGGCACTGCATAGCTGTGGAGAAGGATGATGCTCAAGTGAGCTTCATTAGAATGAGAATCAATGGGCTGAATGAATGCCCAGATGAAGACCAAGAGGTTGGAAGGAAGCACATTGCAGATACGGAGAGATTCCAACCAGCTTCAAGGGAGCCTGTTCCCCCACTTGCAGATGAACCGGGGGACATGGCTGACCTTGAAGAGCCAATCTTGGAGCAAGAGAGGCAAGATAGGTGTTCTAATGTGCCAGAGGATCCCAATATTCTTGAGCCTGAGGAAAGCTATGATCAGCTTCTATTGTAGATTCACATTACTCTTGTAGAACACATGAAATGTAAAAGATCATTTTAATGTAAATATAATTTGGAGTTCTGCTTCCACTTTGTGTTGAGCTTGATTTATCTTGAGCATTTCTCTGATCATGTGTGAATGTTTCTTAGTATAATTTTGTTGAATATTATCTTCTCGTGGGAATGCTTTTGTGAAATGTATTTCATATTCTGTTAATATGGCCAGGCATTCAATGGGGATCTTAACCATACAAAGGGGATGATCTTAATTGCCTTGTTAAAATGCTCTGATTTTTGCAACACATGTACTCTAATTTTCGAGTAACTTTTAATTAGCTATCATCTGTGCTTGTTGAGGTTATAGATGTAATGAAGGAGCTTCGCGAATTCTTACTTGTACCTTTTCAACTCTAATCTATTGTCCAAGATCATCATGTGGGATTCTTGGTCATGCTCAACAACTAGTTTTCATGGCAGCAAGAATTTTAGTATATCTATCTTGACTACTTGGGATATGAGATCAAGCTTCTAGTGACAATATTTACAAGCAAGACTCGTGATGCTTTCTAGATATTGTAAAATGCCCACTTTTTTGCTTCATATAATGGTCTTTAGGTAAAAAGAAAAAGAGAACATGTCTTTGTTCTCCTTTGTTGTGACTCACTGTTATTTGATGTAGACTTAAATCTATTCTATTATGCAGATTGGATAGGATCAAAAGGTGCCAAAAGGAGTACTTCATGCTATCTTACATTTGCAAGTACAAAACTCAAATCATGGTCATCCAAAAAGAAACACACTCAGTTGATCTTTCATCTATTGAAGCTAAATATAGAGGTTTGTCAAATGCAACTCAGGAAGCCATGTGGATCAAGACATCATACATAGATTTGGGTGTGAAGTCATCCACTCCTCACGTTTTTGGGGATAACATAAGTTCTTTGCATCTTGTAGCTAATCCTATTTATCACATTAGGACCAAACATATTGATGTCCATTATCATTATGTTAGCGAGAAGATTAAAAGCAAGGAATTTGAACTCTCATATGTATCCACTCATGAGGACCAAAGCATTGGATAGAGTGAAGGTAAACAATTCAAGTCTATGATTGGACTCTAGAAAAATAGAATGGATTGAAGACTAAATCATATTAAGCTTGGGGGGAGTTTTTTTAATGCATTAGCAAGTCTAAGTGATTTTCCTTGTGCATTAAGACTTCACAAGAAATTTGAGGCACAATCTCATACATATACTTGTATTGATTGATTAAGTTCTAAGGTTAATATGTGATGCTACGTTGGCCAAATGTAAAAAATTGATTTTGAGATAATATCATGGATATAAAAGGAGCAAAATTCCATGAACATATTTGAATTTAGAGTTCAAACGACTCCTAAAAGTATGGATCACTTTTAGGTGGATCCAACCAACACTCATGTGTGGAAAGCATATTTATACACTAGTCTTTTAGTCATGGGTATGAGACCTGATTATCACAATCAGTTGAGTGGTTCATGTAATTACATCAAAGCTTGTGGAGTTCTTTAACCTCTCAATGTATTATATCTCACTTAGAAATACATTTTCAACATATTTATATAGCTACATGGTTCTCTGTTTATTGCTACAATACATTGCTTGAAATATGTCATCTTGTTTGATTCATTTCACCATGTATATAGTCTTTTATCTAATATATTCATTGTAATATAAACATAAGAATCTTGTGATTATTGTTGTAAGGTTTTATGAATATTGGATTTATACAATTTGAGTTATGAATAGATGAAGGTGACTATGTATGTGCATCTTCATCTTTCTAAAAAGTGGGGATCACCCCCTGACTTATTATGCATATTTCTCTTAGTATAGTCCTTCATAATTCATGAAATAGCTTGGTATAGCGCTCTCAATTTTTTTTTGAATGTGTGGAAAAAGGTCTTAGGCCAATTCTAACTAAGCTATGAGCTCTGAGTATAACTCTGAGTGCCTTCTTTCATGAATTAAAAGTCTTCTCTGGTTGAAGTGTACACATAAGTTATTTGTTTTGATATAGAGTTTTGAGAATCATGTTCAAAAGTATCATGGGGGTATAAATGAATATAATGGAAGCTCATGGAGTCTACTAAAGGTCTTTGGAGTCACTTAGGCTAGTTTAGATCAAGTTTCTACAAGATCCTCTCATCTTTGTTCATTAGCCATCACTCCTCACGATACGGAGATCTGATAGTGGTTCGATTGAGTCTTGACTAAAGACTCTAGAGAGAAGTGCTTATATTTACTTCATGAGATGGTATTTTTGAAATTACTGACTAATGTCCCTAAAGTGACATAATTCCATTTGATGTTTCCTCTATGGACTAATAAAATGAAGATGTGTCAATCTAAACTTGACCATACTAGAATGGAGATAATAAACCATAAAATCCTTTGAAACATAGAACAAAGTCCCATAATAAAGTGACTCCAAACCCTTCTAGAACTATAATGAT
Organism: Ceratopteris richardii; assembly: GCA_020310875.1. NCBI lineage: Eukaryota > Viridiplantae > Streptophyta > Polypodiopsida > Polypodiales > Pteridaceae > Ceratopteris > Ceratopteris richardii. The sequence goes on from MU260672.1 coordinate 98,654, forward strand.
TGAATGGCACTCATGACACCCTAACTTTGAGTATGCTCACAAGTAACAATTTTTAATTGAACTACCTTGTTTCCTATGCAAATCCATCATCCTAGCTCCATATAAAAATTTCTTGGAAGTAAAATGAAATCTGTACATTCCACTAACCAAGAAGCCCTTGATTTATTATCCATAACCTTTGACTTAGTTCTATTGGAAGAGCATCAATGGAAATACTACATAATTCTTATATTTTCTCTTCCCTCTAGTCTACCATACAAATGCAAAAGCATTATTTCTTGAAATTAAGATATTCCAAAAGTACCCATCCTTCTAATCGATGCTCAATCATCATCATCATCATGAAACACCAACTAAAATTTTTATGTCCAATTAGGTTAGATCTATCCCTATCTCCTAGAAACCCTAAAGAAAACCTCTCCATGACATAATGATAATGCACCTCAATGTGCTTAGTGTGAGCATGGAACACAAGGTTCCTCACAACTACCAATGCGCTCTGACTGTCAGTGAAGATGGTGGTGGTAGAAGGCTGACCAACACCCAAATTAGCCATAAGGTGTCTGAGCCACACACAATCGTCGCTGTGAAGACTGCCCTATACTCAGCCTCACAATTGGAAGTGGCCAGAATAGGCTGCTTCTTGCTCAACCAAGATATGCATGAGCTACCAAGCATGAAGCAAAAACCACTAGTAGACAGACAAGTGTCATAGCAACCAACCCAATCACTATCAAAAAAAGCATGCAAATCTAGCAGTAGTGATCCCCACTTGGGATAAAACAATCCAAGTAGCTGGGTACCACTCAAGTAGCAAAAGATGCGCTTAACTGCCTGCAATGCTTGACACCTAGGCAATGCATAAACCTGCTCATCTGTGAGCCAACAAGCTGAATATTTGGCCAAGTAATGCATAAGTAAATCAAGCATCCAAAAATCCTATTGATAGAGAACAACATCAAATGCATCTCTAGCATCATGAAGACTCAATCGTAAACATGTCTCCATAGGCGAGGCTTACAGTTTTCAAGGCCAAGTTTCAATGTCCAACTAATGTACATTCCAACCATGATGGGTTGCAAGTGCATAGATGTTATGAAAAATATTCATACGGCATGTAGGTGCAAAGGTCTCATCAAAATCAATTCTTCTTTCCTGTGCATAACCCTTTCCAACAAGCCTAGCCTTACACTTTTCAACTGTTCCATCAAGCTTACACTTCAGCTTGTAAACCCACTTAGTGACAATGGCCTTCTTGCCAGGAGACAAGTCACATAAAGACCAGGTACCATTCTTCATTATAGCATCATATTCAGATTGCATAGCAGCCATCCAATTTTCTAAATTTTGTGCTTCATCAAATGAAACAGGCTCATTCTCATCATAGAGACTAGGCAGAACCATAGCATAGCAATTTGATGCAAAAGAGGCACTATGAGAGCCTGAACAAGTACGATATGATAGAGGTGCATATAATTTGCTATCATGCAAAGTTTGCACTAGCCATTTTGCCATAGTGTTTGCGTGCTCAATATCACCTCTTTCATCAAGAAGTGCATCATATAAATCTGCATCAGAAATGGAATGATCTGCATCATCACAAGAAACCTGCAAAGGTTGAGAAGTTGCCTCATTAGGACCAATACTAAATTGTCCACCTGTAAAAAGAGGTAGCAAAGTATCATACATGTCTTTGGAGCTAACATATGTCTCCTTAATACATGAAAGTAGTGGCTGAATAGAATCTTGCGCAAAAACAACATCACAGCTAACCAAAATGCGTTTAGTTTGTGGATGATACAGATGATAGCCTTTACTTTTGGAACTATACCCAACAAAAATGCGTTTTACTACTTTATCATCCAATTTTACGCGATGTTGTTCAGACACTAATTCATATGCCAAACAACCAAAAACATGCAGATGAGCAATAGATGGCTTGCGACCATGCCAAGCCTCATATGGAGTGATAGATTGCAACACTTTAGTGGGACACCTGTTAAGTACATATGTTGCACACATAATAGCCTCAAGCCAAAAACTATGTGGTAAAGCTTGACTCTTGACCATACACCTCGCCATCTCCATGAGTGACCTGTCCTTCCATTCAGCAACTCCATTCTGCTCAGGTGTATACGACATTGTACACTGATGGTTTATCCCACGTTCCACCAGAAATGCATTAAAATCAGAAGACATATATTCCCCCCCCCTCAATCAGAATGGAGGGTGCCCATGTTACATGCTAGTATATTTTGAACCAAAACCAAAAAGTGTTTGAAGCACATAAACACTTTGGACTTTTCTTTTAATGGATATACCCATGTATGCGTGGAAAAATCATCGATGAAAGTCACGAAGTAAAGATAGTTTACAAAAGAGGGTGTTTGCATAGGGCCACATACATCACTGTGAGCAAGCTGCAATTTCTAAGTAGCTTGAACTGAACCATCTTTTGGAAAGAAGAAATGTTGCATTTTGCCCAAGATACAGCCTTCACATACATTTTTACCAAGTGCCTCAAGTGTGGGAAAAGAGGAAACCATTTTAGATTTTTGCAGGGTGGAAAAACCAGAGTTAGAAGGATCTTCATATTTTTCTTCAGACTCTGAAAGTGACATTGAAAGTTTCTTATTAAAAAATCTGAATTTTTCAGTTCCAAGTACTCCTAATGTGGTTACACAGGCCACTGAGAAACAGAAAACACGTGAAGATTTGAGAAAGAAGTCTCAGGAGAAGCACGTTCAAGAAGAGGCAGTTAAGCAAATCAGTCCTAAAGAAGAAAGAAGGATGATGAAAGGTAAAGCAGTAATGACAGAAGAGGAAAGTAAAGTAAGAGAGGAATTCAGTTGTGGGTATATAGGAATAAAATCAATATGGATAAAACCCTCAGAAACTTATTTTAAATTAGATGAGAGCATAGCAGAAATAGTAAAAGAAGCACAGAAAAGCAGTCCAGCCATAAAACAGAAAGGTGCAGATCAAGTTCAGGAAGTAGAGGAAATAGAAGTGAAAAAGAATGTTCAAGAAGTTACAGAAGGAGTGGTAGAAAAGGAGATTATCCAAAGTATAAAAGATGTACTTCATGATTTGAAGAGTAATGCAGAATTTACAACCAACAAAAATCAAGGACAAGAAGAAGAAATGGATCTTATGGACATTGATGAGTAGGAAGAAGGGCAGAAACAGCAGACAAGCCATGATCAGATAAAATTCAGTGAGAAAACTGAGTCAATTTTAATTCAGGAAACCCCAATCCAGGTAAAAGAAGCACAGCTTTCTGCAAAAGAACAACCAGAATTGGAGAATAACAAAGTAGAAGAAGTAAAGGCAGATGAAGATAGATCAAGACAAGAGAACCAGGATAATCAGACATTGGAACATGAAGAAGATGTTGCAGATCAAGAAACACTGGAAATTCATCAAAGCAATGAAGGACAAAAGGCTAAGGTTATAGAATATGAAGAAGAAGAGGAAGAGGAGAATGAGTGCAAAGAAGACAAACAAATAGAAGTTAAACAAATGGAAATGGAAGTGGGGTTGGAAAGAATACCCAAGAATATAAGATCTGCTTGCCAGATTATTATGAGCAACATTGAGCAGTTTAGACCTTCAAGCAGGAATATGATCATTTCAGGAATGGTAGCAGAGTCTAAATTTGAGAAAGGCAGTATGATCATTAAGGAGCGCAAAAGGGAAAAGGAACAAATGTCAGAACAATTGAGGAAGGTGCAGGAGAAAAATGAGGAATTTACAAACAGAATAATTGCTTTGGAGGAGTTAGAAGTACAGAAACAAAATAGAATTCAATATCTAGAAGAAAAGAGTGTAAAACTAACAGAGCAGAATAATAAATTGGAAATGGAGCTGAGAAAAATTGAAGGAAGATATAGAACTTTGCAGACTTCTTATCAAATTTTGACTAAAGCAAATGAGGAAATAAACAGGCTATTATTGGAAGAAGGTCAGTTAAAGGATGAAAGCAAGACTGCTCAGATGACAGAGGAAGAAAAGGAAGAATTGCACAAGGAGATTAAGAGATTACAAATAGAATTGAAAGAAGCCAAGGAACTAGAGAAGCAGGCTAGTACACATGCTACTACATCAATGAGAGGTTATAACAAGTTGCACATGGATATGGAAAAAGAAAGGAGTGATTGGCAGTCAAGGATGGAAAAGGAAAAAAATGAATGGATAAAAGAAAGAGAGATATGGGCAACACAGAACAAAAGTCTGATGGTGACAATAGAAGAATTACAGAAAAAGCTGGAAAAGCCACAAGTTCAGGAAGAAACACATATAGAGACTACATATACAGAAGAATATGAAGTAGGAAATGATGATGGAACACAACATGGCAGTGAACCAGCAAATAAAAGACCAGAGGAAGAATATTCAGAAGAATTTGTCCAAAAATTGCTGACAAACAGAGAATCTAGAATGGATTTTCATGATGAATATGAAGATCAAATTGTCACATTTCCTTTGAATAAGGGGATTAATCCAGACCAGCATCATTGGACTGCAGATGGACTGGGCATACCTTTATGCATGATCATGGAGAGTATCAAGAACTATCAATTGGCAAGAGTTGGATTACCACCAAATAAATATCTAGAATATGAAGAAGATATTAATGTGACCAAAGAATTATTTGAGAAATCCAATCCAAAGTGGAGGAATAGATGGTTGGATGCAAATAAAGAATGCAAGAAAATTTGGAAGGAAGCACCTCTTCAATTGAAAATTAATCCAGCTTACTGCCCAGTAGCAAAAAAAAGAGAATGGACAGTTTTTTGGGAAAGAAGGAGAGAAGGACAAATCCCACCTAAATGGTTGAATTTCCCAAAGATAGCAGGTCCAAAGGCGGGAACATGGCCTACAAAAAACTACATGGTGGATACAGCTGAGTCTGTTATAGCTACATACAAAGATGTGAATGACCCTGCATGCATTTTACTGATCAGAGTAATGAGACTAATTCTGGCATGTATAGAGACATACACAGATATAGATGTCAGAATATTAAATTACATTGGCTTCAATTCTCCTACTGATGCATTATTGTTTGATCTTAGTGAAACACCGGATAGAATCTGTTTAATGGCATACTACAACAGAATAATATTTTTGGGCGGTCACTATTTACAAATTTTTGAAGATGCATTCGATTATGGGTTTTTTGAGAGAGAGTCAGAAATATTCGGAAACTTGTCAGTAGTCACCAAGTCTTGTCTTACTGCATATGAAGCTGCTTACACAGAATATTTGAAAAAGGATGTAATTGATAAACCAGAAGCCGCAGTACAGTGGAGGAAAGCATTGTTTGAAATGGTAAATAACCTGAACATTACAGAAAGAAAAAGTCATGACCTACTATCACAAGTCTATCAAAGAAAGAAAAAGTGAAGAAAGCAATCAGGTTATAAGAGCAGGAAAGTCTTTTGTCAGGAGCCAAAAGGTTTAGGAGGGGAAGGATGTTAGAAGATGTATTTTTTGAAGCATTTTTGATGAAAAATAATTGTAAAATGCCAAAAACTTGTAAAAATATTTATGCAACTGATGTAAAAATAAGGAAGAGTCTTCCTTATGTAGAATAGAATTTTATGTAATTTTTTTAGAATTTTTGGAAACTCCTAGATAGCATATTTTTAGAATAATAGAGGAAATTACCAAAATTCAAGTGTGAAAAGGGACACTTGAAAATGTATATAAGACAATTTCCTCTATTATGAGGGGGTTGGTTGATTATTTGTTTACATGCTATCCAAGTGAATAGAGAGAGTTTCCTGCTGAAAATCGTGTTTTCTCCTCTTTGTGTGGTTTCATTGATTTGTTGAGTCTATTCTTTGTGTATCCATGGAGATTTGTGAGCTTCTATTGTGTAATTCTGTTGAAAGTGTATGAAGAGAGCTGAATATTGATGTGCTGAGTGAGAAATTGATGAAGAATGGTGCTGGAGATGAAAATCGTATGTTTTCACAGAATCGTGATTGTCTTGTCTGTATGGTACAGGTAACATTTTTGAGTTTTGACTTCATAATTGTGTTATGCTAAGAAAATAGCATGTATTAGACACCAAGATTGTGGAAAATGGTGGAGATTTGCTCAAGATAATCCAAACCCTAGAAATTCCTCTTCATTTTCACCATTCTCATAAATCCAACCATTATTCTCTTATTTCTTGGATTCTATCATCTAGAAGGGGCTGTGGTCTCTTGAATACTTCTAGGATTGACAAAATAAAGATGTATTGTTAATTCTTTATGCTAAATGATTGGAGAGGACAACTCCAAAGATCAATAACAAACAAACCTTCTGCATCATATACTATAAGGTTGCATATAATTTTGACACACTTTTGGCAGTCCAAAATCTTTCCAAGAATGCCTCTTTTAAATCATCATACTTTGGGAAATGATCTGGAGGATGTTCAATTAGCCATTTTACTGCATCCCTGCTAAAGCGGCTTGGAACACCTATTGTTTGTGATCATCATCCTACAACATATGATGGTTGCAAGAGTATTGATTCTCAAAGGCTTGCACATGAACGTCAGGATCCTCATCTATTTGTCCATAAAAATGGGTGTAATTCAGCCCCATAAGTGGATTTGTGTTCCACATCATTTCTTCAAACTCTTCTTCTAAGATTTGGAGTTGAGCAAAAGGTACCAATGCTAAAGCAAACTCTGGTTGAGATTTGCTGCTTCCACTTTGACCTGAGTGTGCAAGGAACTCTTCTTCCTATTGCTAGCTCTAATTTTCCATTCCTTCACTCAAATATCCAATCCTCCAAGATAGCATGTGGTAAAACTCATTCTCCACCCATTGCAAAAATTCTTCTAGGATATTTGCGGCTTTCGCAATTGAAATGCCTTCAAGATGTAAAGTTTCTAATAATTGCAGGATGAATTCGTCCATGTACTCGTGCCGTCGATCACTTCGCATGTACTCTTTACCACTCCACAATGGCATCAATTTAAGTGGAATTGCATCTCAAAACAAATCCCATCCCATTGTGGTTGCCAAATGTCTAAGGGCTAAAATGTCTTAGACAATTAGCATGTTAGTATATGATCAATGTCTACCCCTCATGATTGTATGCACATTTTGTAAGCCCCCCATTATGAGAAGAAGCCAAACATGCATTACCCAATTGATGGGAATCCCAACTTGCATGTTGGATGAAGGTCATATTGGACCATGTAAGGTATTGTAAGGAAAGGGAGTTGCCAGGGTCCCCAATTGTGGGGGCCGGGGTAGTGGTGAGCAGCCCCAACTGGGGGTCCAAGGGGGCCAGCGGGTCCCAGGGGCCAGTCGGCCCCCTGGTGGGGGTCCGGGGGTAGCACCCCTAGCGTGACGATAAAGGAAATATTCCATGGAGTATTCCTTTTCGAAGTCAGAAATCATTTATATTTGTTAGGTCGGTTCGATCGGCCTAAGCCGTGTATGGCAATTACAGGGGCAGTGGCCGCCCATGCTCTACCACCAATGTATAGCCGTCCACGAAAGGCCACCCATGATCCTATATATACATGACTTCTGCACTACCTGAGATATCGAATCGAGCCAGCATACCTATACCTTGTGTCTCCCTATCTACAGTTGTCTAGATCACCATTTAAGCTCTACCTTGAGAGCGCACGGGTGGACAATGCCATCATCTTTGTACTTGCTGTTAGTAGAAAATTGTTCAGATTCTCCTATATCTATTATCTTCTCTGCTACTGCTCCTGTATTATATTGCATAACTATTCTCTTACATAGCATGCTACCAAAGGTTAAGGTATGGGAACGGGGATTATGACTACGATTACTACAATCACAACATGCGTTTATGTTCATTAAGTTATTGCCACACACTTTATTGGATTATCGTCATTACATAGAGAGAACTAAATTACTTCAAAATGATTATGAACTTCAGAATACAAGTCTACAGAACACTGATAAAAAATTCATTACATGCAGACTCTGCTTTACAATCTTTAGAATTTGTACAATGTTACAGACACTTCCACACTCTACAATTCTATAAGGTAGAGTTTCGTTCTTCTAATTCTTTTGAACTTCAGCGTTCTACACAGAATGATTATTCTGAATACTGCACCATTCTCTTTCTCATCTCTCTTCGCTACTTCACACCTTTCCACACTTTGGAATTAAGAAAACACTGGACGCCCGAAAACTCTTCAAATCTCTGTAAAATAAACCCCTCTTCCTATTACAAGTTACAATATTACAAGTTTTTGTTCAATGGCTGATTGAAACACCACATAAAGATGACCATGCGCATAGAGTACATGGGGTCAAGGGGAGTCCAAGCACTTTCTCTACCTATACAAACATTTTTTTACATTTTTGAGGAAGAAAAAGTTTTTTTAAGGGGAAGCAAATGTTACATCACATAAAGAAGATTGTGGGAACACATGTTTAGGGGTAACTTTCATGGTTGCCACATGGAAAGGCTAGAAGCCTTTTCCTAAATGATAGAAAGAGAGAGAGAGAATGTAATAATCCATTAAGAGATCTCATGGAAGAGTGGATCGGATGAAGTTTGGGTGGAAGATCAGAGCTATCTCTGTGTGGAAGTCAGAACTTTTGCATGAACTTGTAGCTGAGTATGAGTTGTGAAAGGATTTGATTATAAAAACTCTATCAATAACCTCTCACAAAATACATGCTTACATGATTGAACCAAGCTAAGAATCATATAGAGGAAGAAAAAAGAATTAGAGAAGAGCATAGGTTGAGGCCCTAGAATGGAGTAAATGTTGAAGTTAAGACAACAAGGCATGCTATGAAACCTCGATGCCCCGAGATATTATATGGCTATGTGTCAAACATGAACACACACCAATCCTAGCATTATAAACCAAAGACCATTCATATCTATTGGGCTAAGATGAGGCATGAGAATCAAGACGATCAGAACCTTGGTTGACTCTAGTGCAGTTATAAGTGCCATTAGACACTCCTCTTGTCTATGTATGGACTTAAAGGTAGATCTAGTAAAAGCATATCTTGTAGGCCTGTGAGGTGAAAAATCCATGTTTAGGGGAAGCAGAAGTTTCAATCATTCTACAAGAGGTCCCACTAACAATCAGACTCTTAGTGTGCCATGATGATGGTCTAACAGAATCTTTAGTCTTGGGCCAAAGCTAGATTTTCAATCATGTTGTAGACTTGAACCTCAAGAAGAGACTCCTGCATGTTTGGATTCAAAAACAATACCTTAAGATTGAACTTGAAAGCAAGTAGCCTTCTTGTGCTAGTCCACATACACTCCATGTGACCCTAGGACCATGGATCAATGTAATTCCAACCCATCTAGGAACACAAGGTATGCACTGGAGACACCTTATTTTCCAAAAGAATGTACCTCTATCAAGACAAACCAACCAATACCCTCCTACCAAAAGCAATTGTGAGGAGGAAAACAATAAGTGCCCATTGAGCACCAAGATTCCAACAAGCAACACCCAAATTAAGAAGATTTGGGTCACAAAAAGAAATCAATTTTCAACTCCTAGTTCCCCACCAATATCACAAAGAAAAGCTTCACCACCAATCAAAGAAGGTTTCAAGAATCAACGAACAATCAAACAAATATGGGTGTCCAAGAAACTTTTGTAGACACAACCTAATACTTCTCACAAGGGTGCCAAAATCTAGCTTAGATGCTAGAGTCCTACCCCACCATTCTACTTCATTAGAGAAACCTAGGTTTAGGCCTTCTTCTCATACCCCATGTAAACCTACGCAACGTGAATCACAATCACCATGTCTTAATTCACCTTGCATTGTGCACAAATGGATACCTAAGCAAATACAAACTCAGACCCTTAACTTTGTAACACATCACCTACATGCCTTGAATCAAATACACTTTCCCAATAGTGACAATCAATTTATATTAAACCCTAATCAATTTTGTAAAAATCCACCTAAGTTCATGAAAAAAATATAGATGTACAAACCTTGTAACATTTACCTCAATAAATTGTGTATTGATCCTATATGAGCTTCCCTAGACTTGATGCAATATGTTGAGATCATGCATTTTTCCAAGTATGCATCTAGGAAATAGATCCGCATTGAGCCCAACTACATAGTGCACCTATAGGGGCTAAGAAGGGAATTCATGTCAGTATTGGAAAGGGACCGGAGTCTCACTATACTAGGATGTGGTGTCTCTAACTATATTAACATGCTATTTTCCTTGTCTTAGCACTATTACTAGCATATTCCCATCAATTGAATGGAAACAACTAAACAGAGTACTATGTGGATCCATTATAGGACCATTCCCACAGAGGAGTACCCACCCCTTCCACCATAGGAATTTTCCAACTTCCAAGGTGAGATGGGGTATATTTAAATTCTTTTCACAAGAATTTGAGGCCTTATAGAAATTGGATGAGTTACGCTTCATTTGGGGAATTTCGGGTCTGGATTTATTTATTTGTGGCCCCCTATGAAAACCGGATTTTTATAGATGTTATTTCTTGATTCACACTCTTTAAGCAGAATTAGATAAAGACATGTCGGGTACCTTTGTACTCCCGTCCCTTCTCCAAAAACATTCCTTGAAAATTTTTTGCCTCACACATAAATTGGTTAGAGAAGTGTTAAAGATGCTTGGACACATATCTCATCAAACAAGGAAGCACTCTTCCTTGATGAGATGAAGAAGAGCAAGGTTCTCAAACTCTCATAGATGTTTGCAATCACACTAAACTTCTCCAATTTTTTATAGCTCTTCACATGTGCATGCAACACTTTGCTTTCCCAGGACAAGACATATTTACTCAGGTCCACAAGAAAACGTGGTTTAGTTTATATTTGGCATAGAACACATCACTCAAGTTTGATACGTTGCATTGGATTATTGATCAGTTGTATGCAACAAACATAGGTGGCGAAGAAAGCAAGTACATAATGGATGTTTTGTCAACACCTTCATTGTATATACATGTTGAACTTATGATGTACCCATAGAAAGGGCACTCATGAGGGCCCAATTACAGACATTTAAAGAAGGCAAGGTTCCACCTAACACCAGACTAAGAGAATGAGAGGCACTATTATGTGCCTGCAACCAATCAAAACCTAACACACTCCTCTACCTTCATCAATAGGAATCACTTCAATAGTTCCTCCATTCAATATTTACTTGCCTCACTAGATTTCCACCATGACATATGAACAGATATTCCAAGAACAAGTTGTTGTGGAACTCAATATCACTTGGACTGAAGCCAACACAATAGAAGGCTTTGTATTTCTAGTGAGAAACACTACCATTCAAGAAGTCGGCCCTATATTTGATTTTTAAATCCTAGACCCCTTGATCGATCCACTGACAAACTTTCAGCTTTTAGAAACGCACTTTGGTTCTCAAGAAGATGAATGCTCGAGTTACCTAGGATCCCAAATCGTCAGACAAGAGCAATAAAAGCACTTTGAGGAGCAACAAAAAGATGAAGTAGAGGATGTAGAAGAAGATGGACCAGTTAGGAACCATGCTTACACACAGGCATTACGAAGATTGTATCACTAAATGGTAGAGGTGCAAGCTCGTAATCAATTGAACATAGAATGTAGTCATGCTCTTTTGCAACAAGAGTTGACAAATAGTGGGATCGATGAGGCATTTATTGCGATAATGCATTTTTTGATAGAGGCGATTAGATTTGTGGATGCTCTTCAATTATTGATGAGCAAATCACATCTCATTCTGAGCCATGATGCCTCCACTAAGAAATGCCTATTGACACCACCATTCAAGTGCCATAGACTCAAATCTTTCATGCCATTCCAATCTCTATGGCCATACACCAATCCCCATCCCTCCAATCAATACAACCTCATTCACCACAACACACTCTCCACCAATCGCCTCCAATGAGCACTCACAAGATATCCTTTCTAGTTTTGAAACCCTGCCATGCAAAGTCACCCTATTGATAGTCACTACCTCCTCGACCAATCACATCGTCACAACCATTGGCTCCACCTATTATCACCCCTCCGCCACCACCTGCCTGCTCTCCAATTATAATTTCATATTCATAATCCTCATCAACAACCATCACAAATGCCATCGTAAACTCATGGGTTTCACTTTTCTCATTCCTCCTTGATTTTGGAAATGATCGTTGTTGGAGGCTTCTTGTGCAAAAAGGGATTTGAGTGTTTGTAGGAGAAGGGAGAAAGATAACAAGAAAGATACAGACATCAAAAGCTTCTGTAGGTTGATTATAAGGACAAAAGTACAATGATGATGTAGAGTACAATCCAAATGCTCTCTGTGAAAAATCCCAAAGAGTGCACAATAAACAAAGTTACAAAATACCCAAGGTTCTTGCTGGCACGGAGCTTCTCTGCACCAGACCTCCACCTTCTCTAAGAGCTTGCACTTGTGCACACCTTGCACTCAAGCTTCCAATAGGGGAGGGATGGACACCTTCTGTCAATGTGCACACAGCTTCAATGGGACCTTGTGACCTTAGGTTGCATGGCTTAGTACTTCTCTGCACACTTCTAAGTCACTCTTCTTGCACACCTTGCACTTCACTTCTCTACATCACACACTCTATATGTCTCTTACTCTTCTCTTAGTGTAGACTATGCTCACCTTGCTTAGTCTTACCAAGGATAATGCCTTACCTTGATTTGAGTGTCGGTTCATGCACTCCTAACTGCTAGAGTATCTCGGTGCTCACTCTGATGTCCCAAGATTGTATCCAAAAGTGGGCAGCCAACGAATCCCTGTTTTGTCCTGAAGTGACTTTAGACTAAAACAAAAGATTTTAATTGGGGGGCCATACTTTCACTTTTGCGTACGCTACCGCTTCACATACCTTCACATTTTGCCTTTTATTTCTTCAAATGTGCACCTAAGAGAGGGTTCACCTGAACCTTCCAAACACTTTAAAACCTTAGAGAAATTACAGAAAGACACTCTACAACCTGCAACCAACTTTCTGCAAAATATAACCTTTGTGAACAATTACTTGTGCACTACCTCTGCACCTTGGCACCCGAACTTTGAACACTTTGACTTTGCCCATGTTGACTTTGTCCTTGAACATGTAGTTTGACTTTGATCTTTTGACTTTCACTACAGTTTTCTTTGACCAATATGACTTTTATGGGCTCTCAATTGCCCACCACCTAATGGGCTCTCCATCTCGGAGAGCTATAGCCAAAACTCTGAGCAGAAAGGACACCACAATTCTTGTGCTGCAAAATCTTCGAAAGGACACTTGAGCAGCTACCAAGTCCACAACAAGCAGTAAGAACAAGCACCAGAGAAGAACCAGAAGTTGAAATATTGCATTGAAGAGCAAGGATGGAGACTGGAGGGTAGGAGGGAAGTAAATGGAGGGATGATAGGTCTGAGAGGGATAGGGTAAGGAGGGGTAAGGGTGGGGCGGGGTAGAAGGATAATGGGAGGGTGAGGGAGTAGGATTATGGGCATTAGAGAGGGCCAATGATAAAATAGGAAAGCGACAGAGGGTGCATATTCAAAAATGTGAAACATAAGGTAAAAGAAGGTGAGAATAGACCATGTGGACCATGTGCACAATGAAAACACTTGAGAAATGTGCTCAAAACATGTGGGTTTTGACCAAAACTCAGAGAAATGTTTGGATTTTGGAAAAAGTACGTCAAAAAAATGAGTTCAAAGGTGCCAAAAGACATGAAAATGACCCCAAGTTTGAAAAAAATGGCCATCAGAGGTGCAATCTAGAGCCAAAAGCATTGGATCATGGAGAATAATATAAAAAATATATATTTTAAGTATTTACTATTATTATACATCATGGAAGAGCTAAAATAAAAAACAAAAATCTAAAAATAAAATAATTTAAAAATAAATAAATAAATAATTAAAATAAATAAAAATAAAAGAAAAAATAAAATAAAAAATAACACATGGGGGGACGACAGGGGGGAGGAAACTTAAAAAAAGAAAAAAATAAAAATAAAATAAAATAAAAGAAAAATATAAATAAATAATTAAAATAAAAAAAATGCACGGGGGGCAGAGAGAGAGAGAGAGAGATGGAGGGAGGGAGGGAGGGAAGGAGGGAGGGGGGGAGAGAGAGAGAGAGAGAGAGAGAGAGGGGGAGGGTTTTTTGTAAATTTTTATAAAAGAACATTATCCATTGGGGCCTTCTTTTTTTTTTTTTTAATACAAAAGAAAGTTATCCATGGGGGACCCTTTTTTTCATATTAAAAAATTAAATAAAAAATACAAAAAAATCCAAACAAAATCAAGAAAAAAAGTCTCCAAATATTCCCTACATTTCTAGGCCATTTTCGTCACTCAAAACCATAGAGAGCTTCCTTTATTCCTCCATTTTGTCAAGAAAATGACATTTGAAAAAGATAAAAAAATGCTAGAAAATTTTTAAAATTGCTTTAAAAATTCCCAAATTTTTTTTTAAATTATGCTTATGCAAGGGCTATGAAATGGCTTCTAATTTGCATAAAAACTCAAGGAACAAGCATGAAAATGGATAAAAACTACCAAAACTTAAGCGTTAATGGAATGAGAAGGCTATGTACAACGTGGAGAGATTTTGCAAATTCTAGGTGATCTAAAAATCTTCAGTTATGTTGATGATAGGCCTTGAGCCTGGTGGATATGTTGACCAGTGGTAGTACCTCTGCTTTCAAAGTCTGTAACTCCAGTGCACCCCAATTCAGCATCATCTTAATTCTATACGGTCCTTCCCAGTGTGGAAGCCATTTTCCCCTTACTTGTGTGTGAATTTGAGGTCTATGGAGAAGAACTAACATGCATGTCTATAAGTTATTGTTCCACAGATTCCAATCATGTGCCTCCTTCCTCTTCATGTGAGTCTCTAATAATTGTTTTGTAGCATGTAGATATATCTCTTCCACTTTGTGTAGTGCCCCAAGCCTCTGAGAGACACCACAATCTTTCTTTCCCTGGATGAATGCTAGTTTTGGTGACCCATGTAGAAATTCAAACGGTTCAATAGGCAATATCCCATAAACCAATTGGAATGGAGAGTATCCAGTAGCTTCTTTGTAAGTTAATCCGTACGCCCATAGGGTATCTTGATAAGCTATGCCCCAAGAAGTGGGCTGTAACATACATTCCTTCCTTAACATGGAAATTAATACCTTATTGGTGGATTCTGCTTGTCCGTTAGCTCCTGGATAATAGGCACAAGAGGTCCTATGTAGAATTTTGTACCTGTTAGAAATTTCATGTAGGACCTTGTTCACAAAATGAGTACCTTGATCTGTACAAATTTCAAGGGGGCATCCAAATCTGCAAATGATGTTACTATAAATGAAATCAGCAACAGCTTGAGTGGTGCAATCAGGGGAGGCAATAGCTTCAGCCCACTTTGTTGCATAGTCAGTGGTGATCAATAGATACTTTTCTCTCTTCGGAACCGATGTAGGGTAGATGGGCCCTACAAAATCAAGCCCCCACTTTTCAAATGGTTGCCAAGAAGTGGAAATAACCAAAGGGTTGTGCCTCTGCTTTGTTGGCTTGGGTCCAGACCTCTGATAGACATCACATGCTCTTCCCCATTCCTCTGCATCTCTGAATAATGTAGGCGACCATAAGCCAGCATCAAGGATTCTCTAGCTCATAATATGTCCTAGAAGGTGCCCACCACCTATTCCTTCATGTGCAGATTTAAGGACTTCCCTCACTTCTTCTTGTTCCATGCACTTTCTTGTTGATGTATGAAACACCACAAGAAATGAATTAATGTGACACTAGAACACCTCTATGGTCACCATTAACTCATTGCCACTCCAAACTTTGAGAAATGATAGCCTAAAGTGAGAACTTTGCTTCTACAGAAATTCCTAGTCACTTAAATGACATACCTTCAGTATTTTGCTAATTTCTCCTAGCTCAAGTATTATTTCTCCATGAAACTTTATAGAATGAAACTAGAAGAGTAGAGCTTTCCAACAAGCTATCATATGCATCAAACGGATCTCTAGAACTCAAGTTATGGCCTTCACAAGATGACCTTGTATGACCTTCCAAAACTGGAAATTTTTGCCTGTTTTAGTATTTCTGGGTGTCTAAAAATAAAAATTCGATGCCTAGCATCGAATTTCAGTCAATGTCGATGCCAGGCATCGACTTTGAGCTTTTTTAGGCCCTTCTGCACCAGAAATACTCTCTTTTACACACACATGAAGAAGACCACTTGTATGCTAGAAGTCGATGCCGGGCATCCACTTCATGTTTTTAAAAAATGCAACAACAGTTAACACACAGAGAATGGAAATAATGACTTATCAGCCAAGATTCGATGCCAGGCATCGAATTGCTCAGAAAACTTGAACTTTTGAATTCATCACACAGTAGGCAAGCATGGAGATGATGGAGAGAGACTCATACACAGAACTTTACATAGTTCTTTCTCATAGCTATTAAAACTCAGAAGTTTTACAGATGCTTTCTCACTCAGAGAAGCTCGACTATACTCAGTCGTATAAAATGAACTCCTTCTTCTACTTCTTCTCTCTCACTCTCTCTCCGCATCAGTTGATACAAACTAACTTATATAGATTTTCCTATTCTCGTGATTTTAAAAAACTTCTAGAACTAAAGTGAACTAACTTTACAAATATGATACACTTGTGAATTTTTCCCTTCACATAGGCATGGTGTTTTCTTCCTAAGATTTGACCTTCAAATATATGTCCAATTAGTGAGTGTTTCTCCAACAGCTCCCCCTCAATCACTAATTGGCATTCCCTGTTTCTTCATATCATCTTCTTTTCTTTTACTCCTGCCATGCTTTTGAATCTGTTGGTCTTCACACCATCCAAGCTCTTTGTCATTATGTCTGTTAACTGATCTTTAGTAGAAATGTACTCCACTTCAATCTCCTTCTCCATTACCTTTTCTCTGAGAAAATGATACTGTATCTCTATGTGCTTTGTCCTTGCATGAAATACTGGATTTGCTGCAAGATAAAGTGAACTCATATTATCTCCATGTATTGTAGGTGTACCTTGATCAATGCCTAAGCTCTTGAACAATGTATGTATCCATATGACTTCCTTAGCTGCTTCCACAAGTCCTTTGTACTCTGCTTCAGTTGATGATAATGCTACTGTATGTTGTTTCTTTGAACACCAACTTACAAGCTTATCACCAATATATATCATGTAACCATGAGTTGATCTCCTATCATCTTGATTACCTGCCCAATCTGAATCACTATAGGCTCTCAACTTCAAATCTGATGTAAAAGGATAATATAATCCTTCCTTTATAGTTCCTTTGATATATCTGAGAACTCTTTGACCTGCAATCCAATGTGGGTCCTTTGGACAATGCATGAATTGTGACAAAACTCCCACTGCATAACTAAGATCAGGTCTTGTTAGTGTAGCATAAATCAAACTACCCACAAGAGATTGATACTTCCTCATATCTTTGTAGTCTGCACCATCATATTTACTGAGCTTGTGATTAACTTCAAGTGGAGTTGAAGCTTCTCTGCAATTTTCCATATCAAACTTCTTCAACAAGTTCAGAAGATACCTTTCTTGTGACACATATATGCCATGATCTGTATAAGTAACTTCCATTCCAAGAAAGTATGATAACTTTCCTAGGTCACTGATCTTGAATTCTTTTTCAAGCAATCTCTTTACCTCCTTGATTCCTTCGTCTAAAGTACCTGTGATTATAATGTCATCTACATAAATACAAATGTAGATTGTACCTTCCTCTGTTCTTCTGATAAGTAGACTTGGGTCTTCTTTTGAACTTTGATATCCAAGATCATTGAGATACTTCACCAGTCTATAGTTCCAAGCTCTTGGAGCTTGCTTCAATCCATACAATGCTCTTCTCAACCTGCAAACAAAATTTGGATACCTGGAATCTATAAACCCTTGAGGTTGTTCCATGTATACCTCATCTGATATGTATCCATTCAAGAATGCATTTTTTATATCCAATTGACTTAGAGTCCATCCTTTTGAAGCTGCAATAGCAATGATTGTCCTTATAGTTGACATCTTAGCTACGGGACTGAATGTCTCATCATAATCTATGCCATAGGTCTAGGCATAGCCTTTCACCACCAATCTAGCTTTGTATCTTGCTATACTTCCATCTGCAAGCTTCTTCACTTTATAAACCCATTTATTTCCAATTACTTTCTTACCATTTGGTTTAGGAACAAGTTCCCATGTCTTGTTCTCCTCCAGTGCATTGAATTCTTCCTTCATTGCTTCTTCCCATTGCTTCTTACCTTTAGCTTCATCATAGTTCTGGGGTTCTTCATCATCTTTGACCATATATGCATAGTTCTTCTGAGTTATGTAAGAAGTATCATAAGAATACCTTTCTGGTTGTCTTTTAGTCCTGCTTGACCTTCTTGGTTCACATTCTTCATAAGTTTCTGGATACACTTCTTCATCAAATATAGAAGCTTCTTCATTCCTTCTTGTTAATCCACTTCTGGATGTACTTGCTTGCATATAGTCTTCATCTCTATTCACCTGCACAATTGATTTTCCTTTCTCACATCTTCTTACCTCTTCTTCAAATTCTTCAGCTGTATGACTTTGATCTGCATACCAACTTTTCTGTTCATCAAATGTAACATCTCTAGAAACAAGAAATTGTTTGGTTAAAGGATTCCACAACCTGTAACCCATCTGCTTTTCATCATAACCAATGAACACATATTTTTCTGCCTTTGGTTCAAGTTTATGCCTAAGCTGTGATGGCACATAAGCATATGCAATTGATCCAAACACTCTACAATGATCTAGTGTTGGTTTCTTACCCCACCAAGCTTCATATGGAGTCATTCCATTCAGAGCTGCACATGGTAATCTATTCACAAGATATGTGGCTATATTTACAGCCTCAGCCCAAAGATAATTTGGACAGTTCTTCTCCTTTAGCATAGCTCTAGCAAACTCAACCAAAGTCCTGTTCCTTCTTTCTGCTACACCATTTTGTTGTGGTGTATACCTGCAGGTTATTTCTCTCTTAATACCTACATTCCAAAGATAATCATTGAACTCTTGGGAGAAGTATTCTCCCCCTCCATTAGACCTCAGTCTCTTAAGCTTTTGACCTATGACTCTTTCTGCATATGCATGAAAATGCTTGAAAGCTCCAAACACTTCTGATCTTTCCTTCAAAACATATAATGTTATCCATCTTGTAGCATCATCAATGAAAAGAACATAGTACCTTGAGCCACTGATAGATCCTTCTTTTGCTGGTCCCCATACATCTGTATGAATGAGCTCAAGTACTCCATCATGTTTGAATCCTTTCTTTTGAAATGGTAACCTGTGTGCTTTTCCCATTTGACATGCTTCACATTTATAAACCATATGTTGACTTTGCACATTTGGTAATCCTAGTACAGACTGATTAGCAACCATAGCTTTAATTCCTCTTTCATTGAAATGACCTAATCTCTTATGCCAGAGATCAAGTTTTGTAATCACTGCTTCACCATGTGTGACAAAGCTTGACCAATGTTTCCTTGCACTCTTAAAGTAAAGAGTCTACCTTCTTTCTTACCAGAGACAATCTGATTATATCCATTCTCTGGATCTTCCACAAATACTCCTTCATTTGTAAACCTGACTTGAAAACCTTTTTCAACTATCTGTCCCACACTAATCAAGTTTTTAGGTATTATAGGAACATACAAAACATTGGTTAGCAAATCTGCTCCACTCTTGCATTTCACTTTTCCAATTGAATGTACACTATGTCTTGTATTATCACCAGTTTGAACTGTGTGACTCGAAATACCTTTTCCCAATTCTGACATCAATTCTATGTTTCCTGACAAATGATTAGAACATCCAGAGTCAATGTAAAATACCTTTAGATCTTCTTTATCTGATGTGTTGATTGAGTTCATCATCAATGATGTATGACTTTCATTCTGTGTGTCATTTGCATAGTTGTAGTAGGTGGTGTTGTAGGATTGATTTTGTCCCCAACTTCTTCCTCCACCTCTACCATAGCCTCCTCTTTGACTTTGTCTACCTCTTTGAAAATTACTTTGATATCTTCCACCTCGACCTCTGCTATTGTTGTTTTGATTCTGGTTTGATCCTTGTTGATTGTGCCAACAGTCATGAGCCAAATGATTACTCAATCCACAGATCCAGCAAGCCTTTTTGTTGTTATTTTGATTACCTCTTCCTCTTCCAAAGCCTCTTGCTCTTCCTCTGCTAGTGCCTTTACCTCTTGCATAATAAACTTGAGAACTCGACTCCTCTTCATCCTTTGCTTTACCTTTATCTCCTTTCTTCTTGTTCTTCATGTACATTGCAGAACTTTGTCCTTTATCTCCATCTCCCTTCAAGTCTTGCTCATATGTGAGCATCAAACCAAGCAACTGGTTCAAATGTGGAACATAATGATTTAATGAAAGTTCTGTTGATAAGACAAAAGGTTTCCACCTTTCATCCCCTCTCAAATCTGCAACTAATTGAGCAATCAATCTGTGATCTTCAACATCTTCATCTATGGATCCAAGACTATCTGCTAGATCCTTCATCTTAGTGACATAATCACTAATGGTTTGACTTGGCTTCTTCTTGAATGTTGTAAACTCTGACCATAGACTTGCTTTCCGTGCTTTAGTAGTACTTTGGAAATGATACTCCAATGCATTCCATATATCTTCAGATGATTCCAATCCTCTGATGTGTGGTAGCAAATGATCAGAGATTGTATTGTAGATGTATGCTTTTGCACTTGTATCCCTCTTCTGCCAATGCTTTAAAGCATCAAGTTCCTCTTTCTTTGGTCGGCTTTCATCTTCAAATACTGGCTTCTCTTCTTCACCTGTTACATATACCATGAGATCCTTACTCATAAGTAAGGCTTCCATTCTCATTACCCATGCGGGGTAATTATCTCTGTCCAGTTTGTCAATGGAGATATGATCTGCCATAGTTCTTTTCTTCTGCTGCAACCTGTGAGCTTAAAGGATAAAGGATAATACCTTTTGAAGTTCTTTTTTTTATGAGGATACTTTTGAAGTAGCCTTTTGATGCCTTGTGTCTTCAAATGCTTCACCTTTCAAACTTTACTGGAAAACTTTACAAAACTTCTCGTACCTTTGTCGTCTTCTGATCTTCAAGACCTTTCTGCTCTGATACCACTTGTTGATGTATGAAACACCACAAGAAATGAATTAATGTGACACTAGAACACCTCTATGGTCACCATTAACTCATTGCCACTCCAAACTTTGAGAAATGATAGCCTAAAGTGAGAACTTTGCTTCTACAGAAATTCCTAGTCACCGAAATGACATACCTTCAGTATTTTGCTAATTTATCCTAGCTCAAGTATTATTTCTCCATGAAACTTTATAGAATGAAACTAGAAGAGTAGAGCTTTCCAACAAGATATCATATGCATCAAACGGATCTCTAGAACTCAAGTTATGGCCTTCACAAGATGACCCTGTATGACCTTCCAAAAGTGGAAATTTTTGCCTGTTTTAGTATTTCTGGGTGTCTAAAAATAAAAATTCGATGCCTAGCATCGAATTTCAGTCAAGGTCGATGCCAGGCATTGACTTTGAGCTTTTTTAGGCCCTTTTTCTGCACCAGAAATACTCTCTTTTACACACACATGAAGAAGACCACTTGTATGCTAGAAGTCGATGCCGGGCATCCACTTTATGCTGAAACTCGATGCCAGGCATCGAGTTGCTCCACAAACTTCATGTTTTTAAAAAATTCAACAACAGTTAACACACAGAGAATGGAAATAATGACTTATCAGCCAAGATTCGATGCCAGGCATCGAATTGCTCAGAAAACTTGAACTTTTGAATTCATCACACAGTAGGCAAGCATGGAGATGATGGAGAGAGACTCATACACAGAACTTTACACAGTTCTTTCTCATAGCTATTAAAACTCAGAAGTTTTAGAGATGCTTTCTCACTCAGAGAAGCCCGACTATACTCAGTCGTATAAAATGAACTCCTTCTTCTACTTCTTCTCTCTCACTCTCTCTCCGCGTCAGTTGATACAAACTAACTTATATAGATTTTCGTATTCTCGTGATTTTAAAAAACTTCTAGAACTAAAGTGAAATAACTTTACAAATATGATACACGTGAATTTGTCCCTTCACATAGGCATGGTGTTTTCTTCCTAAGATTTGACCTTCAAATATATGTCCAATTAGTGAGTGTTTCTCCAACATTTCTAAACCTATTGTCCTTGCTCTGTCTATATGATTTTCCCTCAATAAAGGTAAAGGGTCTGCTTTTGATGAACAACCTCTTTCTTTGCATAGCACTTGCCTTCTCTATATACAATCCAGTTTTAATAAAATCTTTGATGTCATCATACCAACCTTGTGCTTGTACATCGAACAAATTAGCATATGGAAAATCATCATTTTTTCTGATTGCTTGATCCATCATGTTGATCCTAGAGAGGTGGTATGCCATGATGTTTTCTCTACCTGGTCTATGGACATAGAAAAATCAAATTCTTGGAACAAAAGTAGCCACCTCCATATCCTCCCAATCGCTTGTGGCTTGTTCAATAAATACTTGAGTAGCTGATGATCAGTGATGATAATAAATTTCACACCTAGCAAATAACAACAAAAACTTTTGTACAGCGAAGACCATTGCTAGGGCCTCCCTTTCTATGGTGCTATAATTTTTTTCAGCCTTAGTCAAAATTTGACTAGCATACTAAATAGGTCTGTCAAGTTTGTATTCTTCACTGTGTTGGGCCAAAACTGCACCCACTGCATATGCAGTAGCATCTACATGTACATGAAAAGTATTTGATCAATTTGGTGTGATAAGAATCAGTGCAGCCACCAATTTGGACCTTAATGTCTGATAAGCATGTCCTTCCTCTTCTTCCCATTTAAAGGGTACTTCTTTACTTGTAAGTCTAGCCAATGGTCTGACTATCTCTGCATACATTTTGATAAATCTTCTGTGGTACTCAGTATGCCCCAAGAAGCTTTGAATCTCTTTAGGAGATTTGGGTTTAAGTAACTTTAGTATAGAAATAATTTTGTCAGGGTCTGGAGCCATACCTTTAGCCGATACCACATGTCCCAAGAAGGTTCCTTCTGTCACGAGGAAATGACATTTATTTTGGTTTAGCTTTAGTTTAGTCTCCTTGCATCTTTTAAAAACATTATGCAACTGTCTTAAGTGATTATCCAAGCAATCCAAAGGGGTCTCCTTGTGAGATCCTGAAAATGAAGAAAAGTCATCCATGAAAATTCTCAGTGGTGGCTGGAGCATTTCTGAGTCGAAATGGCATTTTTACATACACATATGTGCCGTAGGGTGTGATAAAAGCAGTCTTTTCATGATGCTCTGGGTGGATGGATATTTGGTTATATCCACTAAATCCATCCATAAAGCTATATAATACATGTCCAACCACTTCTTCAATGACTTGTTTTGCAAAAGGCATGGGGAATCCATATGGAATGGTTACCTTGTATCCTGATTTTTTTTGGTATTCTTCTTTGGTACTATAACCATTGGTGAAAGCCATTATGAGTGTTCCACAAGAATGATGATTCCTGCATCCTCCATCTTCTATATTTCCAAATAAATAGCTTTAACATATTTTGGGTTAATTCTATAACTCTTTCCTCTTATTGGTTTAGCTCCATCAACAAGAAGGATTTTGTGATCTCCATAATTGGTAGGCACTCCTTCTAAGTCTTTATAATGCCACGGAAAAAAGATCTGCATAGTGTTTCAAGAAAGATTTTACCTTTTCAAAGAGCTCAAGGTGGCTCCATAACCAAGTGGCC
>MU260672.1:155000-157500 GCA_020310875.1 Ceratopteris richardii
ACAAATTCCGTCTGAAATAAAGACTAAGAGATGTTTCCCAAACACCTCTTCTCTGTAAAGGAAAACATACTCTATTCTTCTCCTATGAAGAAATCATGTTTTCCTTTCCTTTTTCCTCTCTCAAAGAATAGGAGCTGAAGTGAGACCACTGAACTAAAGTGAGATCTATCATCGATCTCTGAGCTGATTCTCACTTTCCCCTTTCCTTAAAAGAGAAACTCATGAATTTATTTAGTCCTCTCTTCCGTAAGTAATGCATAATCCCTCATTACACTTATTCTTATGAAAATGGAAAACAGATTTCCCCTAACTAATGAAGGTGTATGTAGTGAAGAGTGGAGAAAATAAATTCCTAAGAAGGGTCAAAGCCCTCTACTAAAAATGGTCAGCAATGATGTGACATGATACCGTAAACATAGGTGTATCCATAGTAAAGAACTATCTCTGCCAACCATACTCTGTACATGAATCTATACGATCCAGTCAACTAATGGAATTATCTTTCGTGAAAACACAACATGAGTATGTGATATCCATGGTGATAAAATCACCTACCACATTCTCTACTGGAAGAATAAATCTTCCCATACTGTGAAAGATAACTCCCAATCTTAAGGAGATGTCTTCTAAGAGCTCTCCTCTGATTTAGTGAGACATGACGCCATGAATGATGAGTCCTTTTCTCCCTGGCCATAGAAGAAGAGTGCTCAAAGGGAAGTCGTTTCCACCGTCCCATACCAGTGAAAACTTCTTCCAATTCATGGTGTCATACCTACACTAAATCGAATATCTATTCCATATAATGGAATATGTAGGTGGACTCCAATGAATCCCATATACTAAAATCATATCAGTGGACTGAAATGAGTCCCATGTCCTTGAACTAGTTAGTTTGGTTCTAGTCAACAATGTGACAATGGATATCCCTTTTGTTCCAAACCAACTTGTTCCTAGGTACCAAGACTAAGCCTAGGTACCTCTCTGTAGATCCCAAGATACATATGTATGTATTGGGTACCCCAACTATTCCTGACTAAGGGATCTATGCTCTATACCGTAGAGCTAGTGCCATACCTATGGCCTTCCTAACCATCACTCGAATCACATACGCATCCGTCGATGCTGTCTCATGAAACCCATCTTTATGATCCCATCCATTTGGTTTCCTTAGTAGTGTAGCAAAAAATGCTTCACTACTTGCTCAAGTGATGTATATGAGTGAAACTAGTCACTCTTTGGGTATGCATCATGATACCCCATAGTCTCCTAATCATCATGTGAGACTCTTGTGAAGATAACTAAATCTTCACTAACTTGGAGATTATAAAAAATGCATCTCCCGTGCGTGAATGCAACTTCCTGAACCTATAGGATTGCTTGTGCACATTACTAATGTTGAAGGTGTAGCTCCTTCCGTTAGCAATCCTATGGTCTAAATCCATAAGGATTATGTATAGGGATCCTGCTACTACCGAAGTTGCCTTATATATAATACTCTGATGGTCCTAAGTCCATCAAATACATGCTTATAAGCATGCCTAAAACTTATTGATGTTTGCAGAAAGGGCATGCTACGATGCCATAACATTCCTACCTAAAGGCAAGTGCGTATATAACGCCATGCGGTAGGAAAAATTTCGACAGCATTTCCCCAGGAAATGGAATTCCAAAAAAATTTAAACCATAGCTCAGTGGCACTCAGGCCACCCAAAAACATAGGGCTTGACAGGCCCATGGCATGCACGCCATAAACTTATATATGGATTCCATGACCTGCTAAAACACAAAAGTATTTGCTAGCAACCATTCCCGGTGTTGCATAGCCATATGGTTTCTGTAATCTTCTTTCCTGCAAACAATCAAAAAGTATACTTCCTGCATGTTGATCCATACTTTTAAGAGCTTAAACAATGATCAACACTTGATGTATGCAATCCTATTCATGCATGTAGATACAGACATGCCATAACATAAATAAAATGCCAAAAAGCATAAAATATACATCCCTGAGTAGTGTGATTTTGGAATTGCATGCATCCAATCGCTCTCGACAAGCTTCGAGACCTCTGCACCTTCCTCCTCAGGTCCTAACATAAACTTTGAAGTGTCCGAAAACATCGGAACACTCCCCAAAACATAAAATATGGTCAAGTGATTAGAAAAATAATGCAAATTTAGCTCAAAAATGCATTAGTAATCCTTCTTTAGACCTGCAAAAATCACTTTAGGACCTGCAAATGTTCATAAA
Organism: Ceratopteris richardii; assembly: GCA_020310875.1. NCBI lineage: Eukaryota > Viridiplantae > Streptophyta > Polypodiopsida > Polypodiales > Pteridaceae > Ceratopteris > Ceratopteris richardii. The sequence continues at coordinate 157,249 of MU260672.1, forward strand.
CTGAAATATAAACCATGTGCAAATAGGTCGAAGTGAAATTACTCAGATTGCCTTCCCGGTTTGAAAGATATGGCTCCCGGAAGGTAGTCGCCAAAAACTGTTCAGACTTTGCAGAGCTGTTCAGACCTGCAAAAATACTTATTTTCCAAAATTTCTTTTCATGAACTGAAAGTAGACTTTGTGCTCTTCGAAACGAGCCGTAGCACGTCCAATTTGGAGTTTCCTAGCCCAAGATATGGCCATTCCAAGTGG